>JZLH01S0068785.1:0-11728 GCA_001188425.1 Eucidaris tribuloides
ATTTTCCAATATTTCGTCATGTCAATGTATACTATAGAGAGGTCAGATTCACCAAACAACTGTATTCCTTATAGCACGGGCGTTTTTAAATGGCCGTCAAATGCCCTGTTATACCTTGTAATGACCTTTTCATTGACATGATATGGTGTGAAATGGCCAAGTTTGTCAGAGTTCCCTATTAGTTGATGTAAAGTGTATACATGTAATACAGGTCAAATTCACTTATTTAAACTCCATCCCTGGGCAATTTTCAAAATGCCCGATGAATGCCTATCATGACATAAGGAGCCACTACATTGTTGTAAAGTGGCTTACAATTTCCAACGTTTTCCAATATTTGTCGATGTCTTAATCCAAACAAATTACTAATGTTTTTGATAAATCTAAAGAGACTCGACTCCATTCTTTACCGAAAAAAACATAATTGTTCAGAATTGTATACTGTATACATCTGAACAATGCTTTTTTTCGGTAAAGAATGAAGTTTTCACTTTCATAAGCAGGCCAGTTCTGTAATTATGGTTCCCTATTTCAAACAAACTGGGGGAAAATAGTTACCACTATTAACCCAACATTTTGTATTGCAAAAGGAATTATTTTCTACTAAATCCTATTGGATCTATTAGTCGCACACTTGGCGCATTGGTACAGGTCACATTTGAATGGCAAAAGATTGTATTACACAGTTGGTATCGTAGTCATAATAAATACCTATGGTAACCTTATCATGATTTTCCTAGTTCGTTTTGGGTTTGTGAACCATAATGACTTAACTTACCTTCTCAATAAGACTTAAGTGTTGTTGTTACTGTCAAAAATCCGAACAATTATGTTTTTTGGTAAAAAAAAGAAGAAAAGTCTAGTCTCGTCAGATTTATCAAAAACACTAGTATTTTGTTTGGATTAAGTCATCGGCAAATATTGGAAAATATTGAAAATTGAAAGCCATTTCACAGTTTAGTCATGATATGCTATTAAGTGGTATTCGTCAGCCTTTTTGAAAATTGCCCAGGGACAGAGTTTTAATTGGTGAATCTGATGTATACACTTTACGTCAACTAATAGGGAACTCTGAAAAACTTGGCCATTTCACACCATATCATTGCTATGAAAAGGTCATGACAAGGTATAACATGGCATTTGGCGGCCATTTAAAAAAACGCCCACTATCAGGAATACAGTTATTTGATTAATATGACCCTTCTATACATATTTTGACATCAACAAAATAGGAAAATATTGAAAATCTAGGCTATTTCAGGAAGCAGTCTCCTAATTATTGGCCCATAGAGATATGTGTTATTTTTATCGACTTCGGCCCAGTTTTTCGACAAATTTAAGATTACGCCAGACCTTGTTTTTGTAATATGTTGTGTACCAATACAAATCATTTCATCTTTTTTTCAATTTACACCCTGTTTGCCAATAAACCTTTTGCTACCCTCCTTTGAAGTAGAACACTCCTGATAACCTTTGCCCCACCAAAGCACACAGCCATGAAATGCTCTGAAAAGGAGGTCATCAAAATTCATCTTCCAAATGTCCAAAACGGCCAAAAATACCTCAAATCTCACTCACTAAATCTGCAGACATTGTATTTAACTAAACTGACACCAAGAAGGCACAAGAAGATATATAAATGGCATAATCAGGCATCAAATCAGAGTTTTAGTGAGACTTCAGCCGTAGGGATCGCTGCTTCGCACAGTAAACAGGTCATGCATATATTAATTAGGATACCGCTACCTTCACCCCATATAGCGGATATTGTGTCATTTTAATGTATTAAAGGCAAAGTTCACCCTGACAAAAAGTTGGTTTTAATAAAAGCAGAACAATGAGAGAAACATATTAATGAAAATTTGGCGAAAATCCAGTAAAAAATAACAGAGTTATGAAGTTTCAAAGTTTTAAATTTGTGACGTCACATACGAGCAGCTCCCTTTATGTCATGTTATACATGTATTAATTCCATGAATTGCATTTTTTTTAATAGTTCATGATAATTGATTTTTTTTCATAGTTGCATGTATATAATAATGTTTCTTATAATAATTGAATACGCAGGTAAAATCCTTTTTGAAATTTCTGAGAAAACGGCACTTTTATGGAATTAATATCGCAAGACCTATGGGGAGCTGCTCGCATGTGACGTCACAAATTTAAAACTTTGAAACTTCAGAACTCTGTTATTCTTTGGTGGATTTTCGCTAAACTTTCATTAATATGTTTCTCTCATTGCTCTGCTTTTATTAAAACCAACTTGTCGTCAGGGTGATATTTGCCTTTAAATGGTACTTGGTGGCCATTTTGGAAAGCGCCCTCTATCAAGAATACATTTATTTGCTGAATTTGACGGCTCTATACATTTTACATAAAGAAATATAGAGGAAAACATTGAAAAATGTAGCTTTACCCGTAAAGTGGATACGAAAACGTCATTTTGATCTATTAAATGGCATTTGACAGTCATTCTGAAAAGCGCCCTCTATCAGGAATACAGTTTATTGGTAAATCTGACCCTCCTGTACATTTGAAATCAACCAATAGGGAAACTCTGAAAAACTGGGCCATTCCACCCAACATAATCGCTTGGAAAATGTCATTTTTAGGTATTAAATGACATTTTGCAGCCATTTTGAAAAGCGCCCTCTATTAGAAATACAATTAATCAGTGAATCTGACCAATCTTTACATTTGACATCAAAATGTATACAAAAAATATATATAGAAAATTTTTCAATTTCACCCCAAATAGTGTCTATGAAATCATCATTACATGGTACTAAATGGCATTTTGGCGGCCATTTTGAAAACGCCCTCTAGCGAAAAACGTGCCGGGGTAGAAAAAGTCTACCCTCACTTTTTTGTTACGTCTGATGGTCTAGTCCATGCCTGTGGTGAGTAACTTAGGGTACATTTCATGCACACGGGAACCCACCCAGCCAACCGACTAATAATATATCGACTCACAGATGGTTGTTTGTATGTACATATGGTTGTTAGTTAAGTATAGTAATTAGGTCCTAATGAGTAAACATGTATAAGCCTATGTACCCTGCACCCGATTGATTTCCAAGGAAGATAACAATGCATACAAAGCTTGAATTCACGTTATATTTTGCTTGTATGAAGTCATGATTTCAATAATCCCCATCTAAACGCCACTGGAGTGAAAATGTTCACCAGGCTGGCTCACTGTACTTAATTTTTTTGTAATCTACCAGTTTATGTTTTCAGGCTCAACACATTGGCTTGGATTTATTCCAACTTCAAATCTGTTTATAATCTGGAGATTTACAATTTCTTTGGTTTCTGTAACCAAAATACTACAATTCATTCTAGACCGACAGCCGAGCTTACAAATCATTATGACACAACACAATCAGCGTGAATGTCAAATGTACATGCCCATACACCCACATAACAACAATAAAATTACCACCTCAGATATTTCTGAACAAGTGATCACACTGCTTTAATGTAGATCAAGAGAAGGACGTACAAGGGGCAGTGCCTAGCTTATCAGATATAGATAAATCAAGGAACAAGATCTATGAATTGGGGAATTTTGTTTTAATGTTATTAGATCTTTGATGACATACTGGAAGATGAGAGATTGGTGTACTATGAGCATGGATTTACTTATGGAGGATTTGCCACTGAGACCCTTGTTAGAGCATGTCTTCCATTTTAACAAATTTATATCCCCTCCCCCAGCAGACAATTCATGCCAAGTTTGGTCAAAATCCACTTATAGATTGAGGAGAAAAAAAAATAAACATTTTCCTTTCCTTTTTTTTTTTTTTGCTCACCCCAAAAGATATATTGTCCCCTCTTCAAGCCCAAACAGGAGGCCCCTGAGAAATAGCATTTATAACTTCTTTATTTACTCTTGATGATCTATAACTCCATTGGGCTGTAAGAGTCCCAACGAGAGGAAAAGAGTTTTTAACACGTCACATAATGTCCATTATTATGGAACACTGCTCTTAAATCCAGGATTGGGGGAGGGGGGGGGGGGACATTTATCACTTGAACAACATAAATCCGCTTCCCTAGATCAAGCAGATATTCATGCATGTACTTGGGAGAGCCAATTAAAATATATCTCATCCTTATAGGTGGCTTCTGAAATACAATACATTTTTTTTCAGTCTGCAGGAAATTTCAAAAATATTCCCTTTTGGGATGCTACCCCTGAGCCCCATTGTGGTGCATCGTTCATTTGAACATTTCCCCAATATTATATGAGTCCAGCCAAGTTTAGTTCAAATCCATTAGTGTGTTTTTGGAAACATCAAACTTGTGCAAACAGGATCATGAGCAATGAACATTTAAACATCCTGTCTGGAGCCTTTGACTAGTTGATCTAAAAACATTTAACTTGTAACAGGAAGACATTAAAGCTCGGTGACATGATTGGGAGAAATAGAAATGCCTTTAGAACCAAACTGGTTGAAAGATAAACCAAATGTACACCAGCTGGAGTGGATCTCCTGGCTGGAAGGATTTGTCTTGTAATTGTTTACTTGAGGAGAATCAAGCATGAACAGGCCAGCAGTTTAATCTTATCGGGGCACGACAGATTTAATCCCCATTGAAGGCTGCAATACACATTTGTCTGGTACAAAACATACTGATGGACATTATTTTAAAAGGAGTCAACTTTTGACTACAAAACGTTTACAGTAGAATCCCTGCATAGTTTACTTGATTCTAGAATAGTTTTTACCCCAACTTGAGGACTACCTCCAATCATGTCATTTACCTTTACTATTCACTTGATTTATATTATGTTGTACATAGAACCACATGTTACTGTTGCGATTGCAGGAGTGGTGCTAGTCTGGCTTCAAGACATTTTCATTAACTCATCCTATATTGATAAGGAAACTACTATCTTCAGTCAACTGCTTTAAGACTAGTGTCTTGATGTACTTTCTCTGGCGCAGAGCGAGTGTACTCTGGAGGAAGAAAAAGTTGGAGAGTGTGTGAACTCTGGAGGAAGAAAAAGTTGGAGAGTGTAGTGTACTCTGGAGGAAGAAAAAGTTGGAGAGTGTGTGAACTCTGGAGGAAGAAAAAGTTGGAGAGTGTGTGAACTCTGGAGGAAGAAAAAGTTGGAGAGTGTGTGTACTCAGGAGGAAGAAAAAGTTGGAGGAGAGTGTGTGTACTCTGGAGGAAGAACAAGTTGGAGAGTGTGTGTACTCTGGAGGTAGAAAAGTTGGAGAGTGTGTGAACTCTGGAGGAAGAAAAAGTTGGAGAGTGAGTGTACTCTGGAGGAAGAAAAGTTGGAGAGTGTACTCTGGAGGGAGAAAAAGTGGAGAGTGAGTGTATTCTGGAGGAAGAAAAAGTTGGAGAGTGAGTGTACTTTGGAGGAAGAAAAGTTGGAGAGTGAGTGTATTCTAGAGAAAGAAAAGTTGGAGAGTGCATGTATTCTGGAGGAAGAAAAAGTTGGAGAGTGAGTGTACTCTGGAGGGAGAAAAAGTTGGAGAGTGAGTGTATTCTGGAGGAAGAAAAAGTTGGAGAGTGAGTGTACTCTGGAGGAAGAAAAGTTGGAGAGAGAGTGTATTCTAGAGAAAGAAAAGTTGGAGAGTGCGTGTATTCTGGATGAAGAAAACGTTGGAGAGTGAGTGTATTCTGGAAGAAGAAAAAGTTGGAGAGTGCGTGTACTCTAGAGAAAGAAAAGCTGGAGAGTGTGTGTACTCTGGAGGAAGAAAAAGTTGGAGAGTGCGTGTACTCTAGAGAAAGAAAAGCTGGAGAGTGTGTGTACTCTGGAGGTAGAAAAAGGTGGAGAGAGTGTACTCTGGAGGAAGAAAAAGTTGGAGTGTGTACTCTGGAGGAAGAAAAGTTGGAGAGTGAGTGTACTCTGGAGGAAGAAAAAGTTTGAGAGAGTGTACTCTTGAGGAAGACAAAAGTTAGAGAGAGTGTATTCTGGAGGAAGAAAAAGTTGGAGAGTGAGTGTACTCTGGAGGAAGAACAAGTTGGAGAGTGTGTACTTTGGAGGAAGAAAAAGTTGGAGAGTGAGTGTACTCTGGCGGAAGAAAAAGTTGGAGAGTGAGTGTACTCTGGCGGAAGAAAAAGTTGGAGAGTGTGTGTACTCTGGAGGAAGAACAAGTTGGAGAGTGAGTGTACTCTGGAGGAAGAACAAGTTGGAGAGTGAGTGTACTCTGGAGGAAGAAAAAGTTGGAGAGTGTGTGGTTTTTTTTGGGGGGGGATGAAAATCCTGGATTTTTCAACAAGTGAAAAAAAGAAAGAAAAAGTAGGTCAGCAGATCCGGTGGAAGGATACTGAGCTATGGTGCAAATCGATGTGAAGCAAAAACAACAAAAACAAAAACAACAGCCATCATTTCCGGAAGAGCACTGATCTGTGGTGCAAATCGAGGTGACAAGCAATTCAAAAGGTGCCCTAAATTTTCTGAATTTCTGCCTGCTATTGTGGCTTCGCTCAATATTGCTGCATAACATGAAGTTGTACATTGTATGTCTCCCCGCAACACATTCACATGAATGAAAACATGCACATCCATCACAATGTTGTTTCCCTCCTTTTTGCGGTTAGTTTTATTGGTGTGTAGAACAGATAGCATCTTGCAGTGGAACCCAAACGGAAACAAAATCTTGGACAGTGTAGACACATCCTATGTGTTCACCACACACTTTTTATGCATGTTTTTGCTTTGTAATAACTATTTCGATTGATTTATCACATCGTGCTACACATTACACTTATGCACTTGAAAGCAGCAATAACAGCATCAGTCACAGAATAAACATCTGCATTCCAAATGCACTTGAAAATGATTATGAGTGCAAAGTTCACTTCTGGGTTATTTATAAAAGTGACATAGTCATTTGATGTATGATTGTGAGCTGTGACAAATGTGCATGTTTAGAATTTTATTAAGTCATGGGTCAAAGTTAACTTCAGTGTACTGTTCGAGTCAGAATTCAATTTAATCATTGACCCGTACTGTAGGTCCATGATTTAATCTATTAAATTGAGTAATATGTGTCAGATTTTATTGACAGTACTAAACATGACAACAATACAAAGACTAGATGAGTCATATATTGACAGTTAGTACAAGCATAGATACTATAGTATCTATGGTACAAGGCAGATCCACTAGGCTTTTTTGTCATCAGGCAGTACACGTTTCCTTTAACTCATTGATTCCTAGATAGCCATTATCTTCCCGGGGGGGGGGGCACTATCATTACAAGGTGTACACCATGTGCATGTTGTATGGACTTTCAAAATGAACTTAAACAATTGAGTAATTATCTGTCGAGACCCTAAACAAGTATTCAAGTCTGAAAAGATACCATTTTCACTGTATGCGTGTACATTGCCCGACTGTGAAAAACAATCCTTTTTACATATTTTTCACATGCGCATGGTGTACACCTTGTAATGACATTGCCCCCCCCCAAGTTACCTCGACATACTCAACATGAGTGGTCAGACACGAAACAGAGTAATCAGAATTACCCATAATGCCATTCAAAAATGTTGTCACAGATTGTAAAGGGTTCAACTTCCTGTACAAATCACAACTGCAGTTATAGCCTTTCAGAAAATCTGCTAACCACATCTTGTAGTTTCAGTTTAAAGATTGTGTAAGGCTATACATTTACATTTCCTGTGTAAAAACCAGGTAGTAATCTGAAATTGTTGACAGGACAATTGGGATTTTCCCCACTGATACTTTTGTCACCAAACTTCACTTATATCCTATGTAAACTACCTTATACCAATCACTTCTACTGACATGTACGGAATACGGGTACATGATGATGAATGCATCATTGAAATGATTCTGAAATGAAACTGTTGTTTTTCCAGTAAGGCTGTTGTGCGAACAAGCCAATACTTGAGTGTTGAAGCCCACATATATGAAATGTTTAAAATAAAACACAGTCTCACACTACCACCACTCCCACTTTACCCATAACATATACACACACACACACACACACACACACATACACACTCGCACGCACGCACACACACACACACACACACACCACACACAAACACAACACACACGATGTCGCGCACACACACACACACACACACACACACACACACTCACACAGCAATGCACACACACACAACACACTGCACACACACACACAACACACACACACACACGCACACACACACACACACACACACACACACAACACACACACACACACACACACACACACACCACACACACACACACAAACACACACACACACATCACACACACCAGCACACACACACACACACACATCACACACACACAACACACCACAACACACACACAGTTAGTGGTAGCCTTCACTTGCCTATTAGATAAAGCATAATGCATGGATCCATGCTGAATGCTCTGCATGAGGAAGAACTGAAAGTTTATCTTAGCCATGGGTGGGGCTGGAAAAGGCCAGAAAATAACCTTTTAGTTTCAAGTGTCTGTTCTACGAATAATGGATACATACACACAAGTCATCATTTTTCACTGCAATACATGTAAAACATAGAAGACTACAAGAGTAACAAGGAACAGGATGACGCTTTAGTAAATAGCATTTATTTCTCTTCTTTTTCCAACATATTGCCACAAAGGGAGGGTTTTATTACAATCACATTAAGCAAGTATATGTATATAATATGCCTTTTTGTTCCAAATTTATTATGGGTAAAACTGTATAACTTTCAAATTTCTCCAACAAAAATGTTTTAAATATCTATTTGCATGCTTGTGATGTAACATATATCCAGATCCAGGCTGTACTATTTTAATTTGGTAACTGATGTTGAAATCTCCAAATCCTGTAATAATAATTAATTAAAAATTACACCATGCATAAGACATGTACGCAAATTTTACTGCCTCTGATATGCTTGTGTTCAATTAATTTTTAATGCATATTAACTGGATAAAGTTGATTGTAGTTTGATGTCACTCACTCAAGCAAACCTCTCTCTTGCAGGTTAATCTATTATGAACACAAAAATGTAACTGAAGAAAAAAATAAATTGGTTTGTCGTTCTGCTCAAGCTTCATATGGACAACCAGTATGTGGAAGAAAGAGATTAAATGTACTTGAATATACATAAAATGAAACATTATGTAATGTGTTACATGTATTTTTTAATAATAGTTCAAAAATAATCAAAACTAGATCTAAATGTTTGAACTTCATCCATCATATCAAAGAAGCTTCACTATTTCATTAGATAGTGTTAATGACTCATCAATGAAACAAAAAAAAAAATGCTGCACAAGTATCTAATGCAGCATTATGTAATAAATTACTGAAGTACATGTAAAGAAAATGCTGCATTCCCATGCCATCCCCCCCCCCCACCCCTCCCCACCAACCCACCTTACCCACAGCACAGTTTTCTGGCACTGTATCATGATGTGGTTTTGCATCAATGTGGTCAATATGCTTGGCTAATTGTGATATTTTTTTTTTTTACTTATAAATGGAGGTACACTGTAAGTCTACAATCTACTATGTACTAATCTTACACTACAACTGCTATCCATTACAACTCTATACAGTTTACTATAGACAGTACACAGAGGCTATACATGTATATGTCATTTCATGGGGATCACTGAAGTAGAATTACAGTATATTACATGTAAAACATTTTGTTTGTACAATACCAGCACAGTTCGTATGCAACCCGACAACCTGAAACTATCAAAAATGTTAACCACCTGGGATTCCATATACATACTTTGGTAGAGATAATTACACAGATACATACATGTACAAGTATATAATATGTAGCAAGTACTTATAAAAAGGGAAACAAGGAAAAATAAGCATAGGGGCTTATCTATTTGCTGTTACTGACGTACATGTTTAAAGCAAATAATTTACTCATGCAAAACCTATAAATTGTGACAATATTTTGTTTGCATAAATACATACAAACAAATTATGATGGTACACACCCCATAGTACTATATTGAATTAGAATTAAAACCAGCTGAAAATATATCTGTTGCTTTACATGGAAAGTCAAGTATAATAACGCCTTTATAACAATGAAGTTAGGATTGATATGTAATAGTAATTGATTTGGATTTATCAAACATTGTTCAATCCAGATACTGATTGAGTAGATTTTATGATATTAAGATGAGCAAATTACAGTGGCTGCACCGATAAAAGATGCATGTACTCTGAAGACAATTACATAGTAGTACAAATGAATTTGCACAACCACTGACTCATCTGCTAAGTATTAAGACATAATGTTATTAATTTTCTGCAAAACCAAAGAAGGCAGAGATGCAAATAGACCCCACATATTACAATGGAAACCAATCTTGAGAAGTTAATTACCACTTTTTTCCAGTTTTAATTGTAAATAAAATATCAAAACATTATGCTTACGAATTCATGGACAGCATATGTTTTGTTACAAAAACTGGTTGTGGTAAATAATCTCAGTTTTTGCACAATGCTGTACTTCACAGTTTTACATTTGTTAATTCGTCGGTGACATTATGTACAGGTGAATCTTGTATATCAATCAAATCAAACATTCGACGGTACGTGAAATCACCGACGAATTGTTGGCTTAATTTACATGTACTTGTACATTACACTCCATGTAAGATAACACATTTGAAAATGCTTTAATGGAAAACTGAGTGTTTACTTTGAAACAATGTTTGCCAAGAAATTGTAATGTTGCAGATACTGTCACAATAATATGTTACAAATAAACTATAATTATAAATCTGACTTCAAAATGAACACTAAACCATTTTCAGCATGCTCCTATCAGGACAATATTTCATTCCACAGAATTAACATCGCTAAAATAACTATTAATAATAAACCGCAAACTTTGTACCCCTCCCACTGCTTCCAGCCACCCTATGTTTCTGGCACCAAATAACGGTACATACATGCAGTTTCATGTACTTTTACGCCAATTTTATATTAACAATAGTAGTAGTACTTTCATAACAGACAATTTCAAATCCACACATATACTTATCAGTAAGCATCATAATATGCCAGTGTTTTGTTTACTTTTATACATGTCAATATTTTTATTTACCGCAAATTACAAAGAAAAGTATTTTAAATTCAAATTTTAAAAATCTTATCTACAAATACACTTACGAAAACTGAGACAATCACAAATACACAGTACGTTGCTGTTCAACATGTATGCCACTGTCACAATATATCTTAACTCAAATAAAAATAAAAAATACATAATTTAAACAAATCCGTTCAGGAGTAAGGAACAAGTCCATAACCCAGTCATGTCTACTCACTTTTATCAAGAGATTTTTAGGATTGCCTTTGTAAAGTTGTTGTCCCGGATTCAAACAGGGAGTGCCATGGGACCCCTCCCTGATTCAAACTAAAAAGAGAAAATATCGCTACATATTGACTCTGTTTATAGTGTGATCATCCACTTTACGTAAATTATCTGTACTTGGATAGGTATTGTTCACATCTTACAATCATATTGCATAATATATATCACATTGATACATCGATCTTGATTTGGCAATTTACTTCAACTCAAGGCAAGACTACGTATGTTGTACTTGCACTATACTACATCCAACAAGATTTTCACTCGTGCAAAAGGAACAAGTTTGAGTTAATCTTTGTACTAACAAATGGTTTATTTTGGTGTTCATTTAAATTCAACTGTGATGTTTTCTGGATACTGTATTTGCACT
>JZLH01S0068787.1:2474-20927 GCA_001188425.1 Eucidaris tribuloides
GAGTGTAGCGTAGTCCATTCTTCACACATCTGCATCTTCTACATCATTCCTGTTAACCATTAGGAAAAGTGCCCGCTTCCTCAACCCGTTCATAATAATAGAACTACCCGTGTTTTTTCAAACCCCAAATTTTAATTCTTACCTTCTGGGCTTCCTATCTTGCTGTAAACTACTGGCGCTGTTCACCCTTAACCCAATCCTTGATCTCACGGAATAACATTGACAATGTTAATAAATTGTCTGACTTAAGGAAACTACTGGCGTGGACCATTTTTCACAAAAGAGGCTACTTTTTTGTTATCTTGACACGTGAATTAAACTTCGGACAAAATAAACCGACCCAGAAATACAGAAATTAATGTTCTGAAAACAGCACGAGACCCCCCGGGGGGGGGGGCACTCGACTTACAAAGTGATACCTATGTGCCAAAGGGTGCTGAAAGGGCAATGTTCTGGCTCAGAAGCAAAACGACAAATTTGGGGTCTCTGGAACTGGAAAAATCAATTTCTTTCTGTGGCTTCTGAAATTGAGATGCTCTGGAACGGAAATTTGGGCTGAAAATGGGGGTCTCTACCCGCGGCACATATGTATCACACAATTATACTAAGTTCCCCCCCCCCCGGACGAGACCAGACAAAACATATTTCAGATAGAGGCACATAGAAAAGTAGTATTGTCAGCTACGTTGTCACTACGGTAAACAAGGAACAAGATGATGGCCAAAATGTGTCTCGCCCAGTTTCACATACAAACTTGCTAAAAAATGTAACACTGGGTTCAAAAGGTTTTTGACCCCTGTCTGTGACCTTTGACCTATTGGTGACCTCCAGCTTCGTATGAGACATTCACCTCCCAAGTTCGGTCACAATTGGGCGAAAGGGGTCAAAGTTACGGGACATAATGGAAAGTTGCTCAAAAACATAACATTGGGCTCAAAAAGGTCGTTGACCCCTGTCAGTGACCTTTGACCTTTTCGTGACATTCAGGTCCCTATGAGACATCTACCATTCAAGTTTGGTCACAATTATGCAAATGAGGGCAAAGTTATGGACCATAATAGAAACTTGCTCAAAAAATCAACATTGGGCTCAAAAAGGTCATTGACCCCAAGGTGACCTTTGACTTGTTGGTGACCTTCACTCCCTATGAGACATCTACCACCCATATTTGGTCACAATTGTGCAATTGGGGGCAACATGATAGAAACTTGCTCAAAAACTCAACATTGGGCTCAAAAAGGTCATTGACACCAAGGTGACCTTTGACCTTTTGGTGACCTTAAGCTCCCTTTGACACATCTACCACCCAAATTTGATCACAATTGTGCAATTGGGGCAACATGATAGAAACTTGCTCAAAAACTCAACATTGGGCTCAAAAAGGTCATTGACACCAAGGTGACCTTTGACCTTTTGGTGACCTTAAGCTCCCTTTGACACATCTACCACCCAAATTTGATCACAATTGTGCAATTGGGGCAACATGAAACTTGGTCAAAAACCTAACATTGAACTCAAACAGGTCATTGACCCCTGCCAATGACCTTTGACCTTTTGATGACCTTTTACTCCACGAGAGACATCTATCCCCAAGGTCAAAATTGAAATTTGACACAATTTTGACCTACCATCAACAAAAACTTGGCAAATATCTCATAACTATGTTGTCACCTCGCAGCCATCTTGGAAAATGGCCGCCATCTTGGATTTTTTTTCGTGGCCAGGATCTTTTTCTGAAAGAGTGACCTTAACTCTACATTTGTGCCAAATTTCATGCTTGTATCATCAACTGAACGATTATGGCTCAAAATCACTTTTATCTGCTCCACTATAAAACTTTGAAACTTCATAACTCTGTTATTCTTAGGTGGATTTTCGCCAAACTTTCACTAATATGTTTCTCTCATTGTTCTGCTGTTATTAAAACCAACTTAATGTCAGGGTGAACCTTGCCTTTAAATGTAATTGAATAATGCATTCACAATTCAAGAAGGAAAAAGGAAGAAGAAGAAGGGAGAAGTAAGAAGAAGAAGAAAGAAAAGAAGAAGAAGAAGAAGAAGAAGAAGAAGAAAGAAGAAGAAAGAGCAGAAGAAGCAGAAGAAGAGAAGAGGAAGAGGAAGAAGAAGAAGATAAAGAAGAAGAAAGAAAAGAAGAAAAAGAAGAAGAAGGAAGAAGAAGAAGAAGAAGAAGAAGAGAAGAAGGATATAGAAGAAGCAGAAGGAGAAGGAAAGAAGAAGAAGAGGAGGAGGAGAAGAAGAAGAAGAAGAAGAAGAAGAAGGAGAAGAAGAAGGAGAAGAAGAGGAAGAGGAAAAGAAGAGAAGAAGGAAGAAGGAGAAGAGAAAAGAGAGAGGAGGAGGAAGAAGGAGAAGAAGAAGAAGAAGAAGAAGAAGAAAAAAAAGAAAAAAAAAAGAAGAAGAAAATGATGATGATGATGATGATGATGATGATGGTTGTGATGGTGATGGTGATGGTGATGGTGATGATGATGATGGTGATGATGGTGATGATGATAATGTTCTGGAGTTACTGAATCCATTTGTATAGAAAAACTCTCTTTTCAATAACTAGTTCGGAGTACATGCCTGTTCAAACTTCTGGATAATTCGATAGCTCAGGAAAGTTTCGTCTGGAAACGTGACGTTCTGGAAAAATCCGAATTGGCGGGTTGTATAGTCAAAGCCGCCATGTTGGTTTACGAAAAATCCCTGTGGACCGGTTGAAAGCGCTTGACCCACTGACGCACCTGTTCCATTGAAGGTTACGAAATAGAGAGAAGTGATGACGTCAAACTGGTTGGAAATCGCCCGGCTGGCAGAAGGGCGTTAGCAAAGGCTCTAAGCAGAAGGACGTTAACAATCCGGCTGGCAGAAGGTCGTTATCAAGGCTCTAAGCAGAAGGGCGTTAACAGTAAATTGCTTGTAACGTGACAACCATTGGCTTATTTCACATGAAATCAAGGTTTTATGATCTTTTAGATCCTTCTATCAGGACGTAAGGCAAAAATATGGAATAAGCTTATGGGTTTTAAATTAGAGGCAATTTACTATTAACGCCCTTCTGCTTAGAGCATTTGCTATTAACGACCTTCTGCCAGCCGGACTGTTAAAACCCTTCTGCTTAGAGCATTTGCTAACGCCCTTCTGCCAGCCGGGCGACAATATGTGGGGACAGTTGCCAAACAATAACTCAGTGCAACCGCAGCTCTCATTGGTGGAATCAACCAGCTGCGACGCACTGCACCTGTTTCTGCCATTGTCCAAACATATATTTCTGAACCAGTGTGACGTCACACTTTGCTACTCTGCAGGGATCAAATAAATTCGGTTGAGAAGAAAACAGACGTTAACTCCAAATGATTGAAAAGAAATATAAAAGGCGTTAATGTCATATAGTTTGCTGAGTGTTAACGACCTTCTCCCTCCTAAGGGTTTAGAATTACGCCCCTTTCTCTCTCTGAAACGAAGCACGAAATAACTCGTATCATTACGGAGCCCCTTCGGGGACATTTGCGTGTATTCTTTTTTACAGTCATGCACAAAAGTTGGGAATATATTTTCTACCAAATGCAGTTTTCAGTCATAGGAAAAGGTTTCTTCTCCTGAATTAGAGACGGGGCGGCACCACAGGGGTCAGGGGGTGGGTGGCCACTCCCTATTTTATTATTAAAATGGCGGAAATTTTACTGCTTTTCGAAAATATCGCCCTCCTATTGTTGTTGGTTTTCCTAGTTAAAAAAAAACAATGGCGGGAAAAATGCTTTTTGTCGTCGTCGGCCCAATGCCCCCGCTTGTCGGACACTGTTCGGCTTGCATTTTGGCTAGTGAAAAAATTGTTTGGCAGGCAACATTTTACCCCTTTTTTCGCCCCTCCTAAAATTTTACCCTGGCGCCGCCCCTGAGTCGAGCTCATTTGTAGTTAGTATGTTCTGCATGGGTAATTGATCATTATTCGTAATAAATCTGCACATTAAAACAGGGCTACGCAAAGAAATAAACACATTCCAAACTTTTGTCCAGGACTGTATTTATATTTCGATCCTTCGAAATACTATTGCGTTCCCTCGAAACACAATTGCGTTCCCTCGAAATACTATTTCGTTCTTTGGAAATATCATTGCGATCCCTAAAAATACTTTTGCGTTCCCTCGAAATACTATTGCGTTCCCTCGAAATGGCTATTTAATGCTTAATTGGGTTGGTCAATGGGCGAACCTAGACTACCAAAAGTTGGATAACCAATATTACGTACAAAAGGTGTAGACAAATTTTCAACCAATTACCGTGGACAGGTTCTGACCACTCTTCACTTTTTACAGAACTTTGTGAAAGTGTACTGATTACGCATTATTTTTTCGGTCTAGCTTATAGTGTCATTTCTGAAGAAATTGACATTAGTTTTATTCATACCTATACAGCGATAAAGGAATTTTTAACTGACGTTCAATAAAGGGGATCGTTTACGCCTGACACACTGGAATTGTGTATGTCAAAAAAAAGATCGGTCAAACTTGATAAATATACTTCCTTTAAAAAAAAAAATTATGAATTACGTATGTTGTTTCCTTGGACGTTAATAATGACTCGAAGTTCAGTCAGATTTGACACTGATTTGGGTAAGATGTATATCAAATCGGAGTTAATTTCATTCCGTTTCTACGTTTTGATTCCAACAAACCTCATTTCCTAGCCAGTCTAATCATGTGTTTCCAAAAGTGTACCGTACCAGGATTGCCAGGTTTTCAGATTCTCAAAACGCCAAATTACATGTTAAATTCAGTGAAAAACGCCAAATTCGCATTTGACCATTTCATTGGCAGCATAGCCAAGATGTGGTTAGAATAATGTTGTAATCAATTTATATCTTTGAAACCTCTGCCGAAGCTGAAAATTTGAGTGTCGAGGTTTACGCGCAGCTAGATTTTGCACGTATAGAACATGCACGCTGCTACTTTTGAACCCTTGTGGCACTTATACTGAAAATCATGCAAAAATCGGGTCTTATAATGATATTTAGGTATGCCACTGTATAATGCCGAAAAAAGAAACCCACGCCAAAAGGCCGTTTGGCGTGCACGTTGAATTACGGTATTATAATGCCAAAAGACATTAAAAACGCCAAATTTTGTGTTTTGGCGTTAAAAACGCCACAGTGGCAAAAAATAAAGGTGCGCACAACGTGCAACTTTGCGGAAATAGGTGCAGAGCAATTTCTGCCGCGGTATTTGAGCAATTCTGCACCTTTCGCTGCTGAGCGCTCGCCCCACTCCATTATGTTTGCAAGTTTGCACCTTTTAGCTGCACATTTATGCAAATTTATGGATGTTTCCTCTTCCAAAGCCTGGTGTGAGCTATTTCTACCATCTATTTTTATGAATACAACTTCAATACGGAAAATGCAACTTGCCTACATTATAATATTTTCTATGTCGGACAAGCTCAGACAAGCTTTCAGGTTGTCAAAAACAACCTTTGTTTAAAAGTTATGCATGGAATTTGAATATATTACGAAAAGGGTCTATAGGTCCAAAGTTTGCACCTTAAAAGGATGAAAATAATGCACCTTCGGCTTCAAAACGATATATAGTTATGTGAAAATACGCACCTTCACGGCCAGCGCGTGTTGGCCAAGTGGGTAGAGCGTCCGTCTCACGTGCTGAAAGTCGCAGGTTCGAGCCCCGGTAAGGTCATATTTATACGAGTTTTAAAATATTTCTGAATGTTAATTAATAAAGTGCATTATAATGTAAATACTATAAATAGCACTGGAATGAACGTAAATTGCCGTTCACACACAAAAACACACAGCTTGCAAGAAAAAGAAGAATACTTTTTTTATTTTCTATGGTGCAACTTTGCATTTTTCGGGTGCAACTTTTCACCTTTCGGGTGCAACTTTGCACCTTTCAGAAAGGTGCAAAGTTGCACTTTTAAAGGTGCTCCCAGTGTGACATTGGTCTGCAACTTTAAAGGTGCAAAGTTGAGCCTAGTTTTCATAGTGTGTATACCGTCTACGCTTACCATTATAGGCCTCGTATTTCTCGGGGAAGCAGCATGGTTTCGGAGTAGCCACTGCCACGCCCACCGCCAAGACTGTGATCAGGGCCACCGCCCACAACATCGGTACCAACTTCATCGTGGAAATCTCTGGTGAAAAGATATAGGATATAGACCGTCGGATCGACCTGTGCTGTATAATTTAATAGGATGGTTGTGAAATTAAAAATCATAATTTCTGAACTCATATTTTATTTTACTCTTCCTCAGACAAATTTGGTTCATGATCCATTGGTTGCAGCATTTTAATTGTTGGTACCAGGGGTGAAGATTTCATGTGACGAGGGGGGGGGGAGGAGGGGGAGCGGAAACACGGAAGGCGAAATAAAAATACCCTAGTGCGAGGTGAAAATCGTATCGAGGATACTATTTTCGTTAAAAAGTGGAAAGTATGACTTTGAATATCTCCCTCCCCAGTCCCCCACATTAATAAAGTTTAGTAATGTATTTCAGTCATATTTATTCTTTGAATACGTTTGCAGATTATAAACTCTAATATTCTAACAAAATTTATAAAAAAATAGTTGTAAGCTTTAGAATGGAGATGGATGATCCCCCCCCCTCCAAAAAAAATTGAGGGGGGACAAGTCCCCCTCCCCACCCCCGGATCGCCGCCCATGGTTGGAGTTGACTAATTAATTGTACATTGCACTAGTTCGTGACATTACAAAATAAGCTCTTACCTAAAGGTAATTTCACCTGCCAATGAGTAACTGTGTCTGTGAATTCAGAGACTCTATTGATCCCATTATATTATATATGGAATAGTAGAAAGACATATCATTCTAGATCTACACAGGTACTTACCGCCTACAAAGCTCAGTCGGAAGATATTTGTTCAGGAGATGGAAAAACAGCACTGAGAATGATTAGCCTACGGAAACAGCTCGATCGCGGATACGAATGAAGAATTATTTCAACGTATCACGGAATTTATACCGCGACATTTCCCATTTGTTGACAAGACGATATGGATAATCGGTCTACAGGGAACTCCGCCGCACACACATACACACGTGCTCCGTTCGAAGTTCAAAAGGGATAACTGCAGGTTTTCACTCTAGCCTATACAAATGTGCATCACGAGATACAAAACGCGACAATGTTTGTATTTGTCTTGTCCGCCACACTAAAAAGTCACGTGACGTGGAAAAAGCGTGGAACTCGTGACCGCGCGTACTGAAGAGAGCACGCTAGTCTCTTACGCAGACCTTGAATGACCCATGACGTTGACTTAATCCGGCGCGCAAAGCTTGTAAAAAAAAACCGGCCTGGAATGATGAACAGATTGAGTAGATCTTCAGTAGACCTAGATCTATTTGGACGACAGATTACAACAATAGCTCTCAGATCTCAAGGGCGTAGGCTGGTTAGGGCACGGGGAGGTGCACATCTTGGGGAGGTGGAACTATGGGGAGGTGCACATCCTAGGTGGAACTGAAGTTGAATAAATCAGGCGTTGATCAGGCGTGCACCCAGTGCACCCCCCCCCCCAAGCCTACGCCCTTGGATCTTACAGTCATGTTACAAAAATGTTACAAACAAACTGCAGATTGCGTCTACATTTGTAGACTAAGATTACGTCATGACGGGATGACTATGATGTCATATGTGGAGTTACGCAATTTCACCTAGGGGCCTAGTAAATATTGATATGACTCTGCATCTCATTCACATTTCATCATCCTTCTCCCAAGAGGAAGTATGTTTGTTTATTCATGGACCTGTAGGTTCATGGATTATTGATGTCCCGTGATGTCTTTTCCATAACGTTTCCAGTTCTTTTCCATAACGTTTCCATTTCTTTCTTATTACATAATAACTCAGTTTGATATTTTGTTTTGGTTTTCATGTTATATATTACTTTACTTGTAATTATAGAGAGGACACCATTGTAAAGCAATTACTAATAAAACTGAATATGCATATTTCAATTTTTGGTAAAAGAAAGGGAAAGGGAGAAAGGGAAAGAGCTAGGGGGATGGAAGAAATCCTCGGTATGTGTGTGTGTGTGTGTGTGTGTGTGTGTGTGTGTGTGTGTGTGTGTGTGTGTGTGTGTGTGTGTGTGTGTGTGTGTGTGTGTGTGTGTGTGTGTGTGTGTGTGTGTGTGTGTGTGTGTGTGTGTGTGTGTGTGTGTGTGTGTGTGTGTGTGTGTGTGTGTGTGTGTGTGTGTGTGTGGTGTTTGATGTTGTTTCTTTCTTTTAGTTTTTTGCTAAGTTAGTTCAACATGCGGCTTCGCGTACCATCAGCCCCCCCCCCCCCCGAAAAGAGAAAAGTCCTGGGATGGCTATGAACATAGCTTTTCGTGATTGGGCGGGCAGGGGCACTCGTATCTCAGCATCACGTTTCCGAACTAATCTTGAATTGCAGACAACGCGCCTCTGCGAGGCAAGATCCCTGCGATAAGCGGTTGTGGGCCACATATGTACAGTGCTGGTAGTCAACCCGGACGCGATTTTTTTTTTCGCGTACGCACTTAACGCGTAGATGCGGCATTATTTCACTCCGCAGAGCGACTTGATCAAAAGCTATTTATTCCACAGCAGCAAGTCGGCAATGCCGCGTGGTTTCGCGTCGGCGCTCGCTGATATGAATTGTCATAACACATGGCGTAGACGTTACAGTGTGTCTTTTCGTGAATATAATACATGCAAACATCGAAAAACGACGAAGAAAACAACAAAATGATTTATGTGTATAACATTACACATCTCAAAATTTAATTGATAGCTAAATTGCTTTATAATGGCATCTAAAACACAAAATATGTGCAGTTTTATAAGCTGTACAATTAATGGATGATTTTAAGAATTGGTTATTGGTGTCAATTAGTGCATTAATTTTGAGCACTAATCTGAATCAAGGATGGTATTAGATAATGTTTAGGTGGTGTTGGTGTTACAGCCATGTTAATGGACTGATTTGAGGGTGTTGAAACTGTCTGCTTAAACCGAGTACGCACCCTTGGTGTCTAATGTACGTATTTGTCCTATTCACTAACACTATACAGTTTGGTAAAAATGTCATTTTCAGAGTTGGTGTTAAAGTGTTGGTCAATATGAATTTTTTCTTGTGGCGCGTGACTTTTGGTTGTAATTGGTAATTTTTAGAGTGAGGCTATGGTCCGCTAACGTTATCAGATAAATATTGAAAGAAACAAGAAAAAGCGATTTTAACTTTATTTTGCCGTAGTTTGAACGCAAATAAGACAACTGAGAATTAAACACAAAAATGACATTAGTAATAATTATCACTACATGATTATCACCCGAATTATTTACATTATTGTTATCAGTATTATGAACAGTTTTGTTATTATAACTTGATGATTATGATTATTATCACTATTATTATGATTATGATTATTATCACTATTATTATGATTATGATTATTGTTATTATTGTACTTATCATTACTGTTATATAATAAGTAAGATAAATGATAGTTGTAATAGTAATAAAAATGATTAGAATATTCATTAAAACAATAAGTTGTAATAGAAGTAGTAGTAGTAACATTTGTAGTATTAGAAATAGTAGTAGTAGTAGTAGTAGTAGTAGTAGTAGTAGTAGTAGTAGTAATAGTATTAGTAGTAGTAGTAGTAGTAGTAGTAGTAATAACAGCACTAGTAATGTTGTGATATCATTATCATCAGCGAATTGCCCACTTACACCCTTATTGGGAATGCTAAAAATAGCTCGCTTTACGCTCCATCGTATTATTACTACCACTACTACAGTTATTACAATTATTATTCTAATTCTAATTCTAATTATTATTATGATAATAATTCTAATCATATATAGGCATAATTGTGATTAGAATATAACTGCAATTACCATAAGTGTTTTTATTTACATTATTATTAGTTGCATTTTATCATTAGTATTGACAATAATATTGTTATTATTGTTGTTATTGTCAGTTTTATTGTTATTATTGTTATTATTTTGTTATTATTGTTATTGTGATTAGTATTGTTATTATTATTATTATTATTATTATTATTATTATTATTATTATTGTTGTTGTTGTTGTTGTTGTTTTGTTGTTATCATGACTATCATTGTCTATATCGTTATCATTATTACTGTTATTACTAAACAATAATCAATAACAAATACTACTACTAATAATAATGCAAATAGAAATACAAATGGTACTTTAAAAATGAGTGATTTTTTCCTTGCAAAGTAGCCAAAATGGCTCTAAATGTGTCACATAGCCAGTAAGATGAACTGTGGTTCTACTTCAGTGGAGGGTAGCCATCCCCGCGAATTGGTTAGTTTTTGGTCGCAAAGTAGCCAAATTGCTCTACCGTGACGCTTCAAGGGAGATAGCAAAAACGTCAATGACCAGCATGGTGTAAATTGAAACTGAAATGAAGACTATGTGAATTAGTTCATGAAATATTAAAGTTAAGGAACAGTGATTCTAAAGTTGCCCTAATCGTCTAAACAACACATCATTCCAAATGGACCAAAAATTAGTAAGCCGTAGCACTCGGTAGTTGACATGCATGAATGCACTGCGCTGAGAACTACGACGACGTGCACTGTCTTATGGTTCATGCTGTGCACATCTCAGTGACACACAAGCACAGTTGCATGCAGAGC
Organism: Eucidaris tribuloides; assembly: GCA_001188425.1. NCBI lineage: Eukaryota > Metazoa > Echinodermata > Echinoidea > Cidaroida > Cidaridae > Eucidaris > Eucidaris tribuloides. Next base: position 13,145 of record JZLH01S0068787.1, read on the forward strand.
TAGCATGGTGTGTGTATTGGCTATGGGCGGAGAGAGACGTTCCAGCAGCGCTGACGCGAAACCACTGATTCTCTGTTGTACCTTCAGAAATTGATATAATACGACTGTCAAATAAAAACTCCGGTTTAAGAAATATATGAAGTAAACTCTGGTCTTTCAGCATTATACAATTTTCCCTTTAAGGCAATATGCTTTTGTACATTTTATTAAGATTTGTCCAATTTATTCGGCCCAGTCGGCCACCCCCCGTAAACGACGGATGTCCATGATAGCTTTATCGATCAGTCGCTTGCGGAGTGAAATAAGCCGATCTGAAGCGTTAGTGGTACGGAAAAAAAGAAATCGCACCCGGACCCTCCCCTTTAACACTCTCCGTAATATGATACGGTATATCGATCGCCCCTTCCATTACAATCAAGTGACGTCAATGTTCTCACATGTCCCGTGACCGAAACTCCCCCGACTCATTCACTGAAAATCACCCTGGGAAGTGGTCGCCTTTGGATCATGCAGTGCCAGACATCAGGCAATTTTGGGCGTTGAACTTGAAGTGATGACGAAAAACGGGTTCAAAAACATATACGAGGATAATATCCTGAAACATAAATTGTGCGAATAGGGCATTTCTTTTGGTGGATACAACCAACACGTTGCACCAGCTGCATACAGCTCCCATAATTTATTATGTTACAGCATGGAGGTTACAGACAAACTGCAGATTGAGTTTTACATTTTTAGGCTATTTAGTATTCAGGCCTCTATCATTGACTATGATGTCAGAAGGAGTTGCGCAATTTCACCTTTATTATGCTCCTAATAAATATTAATATAGGTTAACATCTCGTAACGTTTTGCCCCCCCCCCCCGAAGGGAATATGTTTGATGATGTCTCGTGATGTATTTTTCCAGTTATAGGCGTATACACATGATTTCTTTCCTTCTCTTTCTGAAAGAAGTCAGTGAATCTGAGGTACAGTGTACGTACAGGCGCAGGTTGGATTGGGTAATTACAAGAAGATGCAACAAAGTGGATACTGGAGAGACAAACAAGGGGACAGAATTCTTCTAAATTTTATATTTTGCTATTGTTGCATGTGCCTTCATTAAACCAAAAACTTTAAATTCAATTCAATGCAATTCAAGATACATTGTTTTTTGTCTTCCATTGAACTGACAAAACTGACTGGCATTTTAACAATTTACCATTCGTGAACTTTTGTATAAATCGATAATGGAATGGACTGCAGAATGGGGTTTGACCTAAAATGACCTTTGACCTTACCATGTGATCTTCGAAGGCACCATAGTCCCCAAGTGCATCTATTATCCAAGTTTGGTTGCCATTGTGGCAACATGTGTCAAGTTATGTTTCATAAAAGAAAGTCTTGCAGGCAAACATTAACGACCTTTGACCTTACCTTGTGACTCCGGACGGCACCATAACATGAATGTACCCCAATTAAGTGCATCTACGACCCAAAATTGGTTGTAGTCCAAGTAATGGATGTGAAATTATTTGTCAAATGATAGTCTTGCAAGCAATCTTTAAAATACGAAAGAGCGTCTTGCCCTTAATCTTTAACATATGACTTCAAATAACCTTTAACCTCACCCGTGACCTCCGACAGCTCTATAACATGACGGTGTATCCCTAGTACATCTATCATTCAAGTTTGGTTGCCATTGCAATATTATTTGCCAAGTTATGTGTCATTCTCATATAAGAGAATCGCGCAAGTAAAGTTTAACATTTGTGACGGACGACGGTCGGACGACGGACGGACGCCATTTGGATCCCTTAATAGTCTCGCCTTCACCTCCGGTGGGCGAGACAAAAAGTGCTGCAATTTTGCAAGAAGAGGAACAAAGTTATTATGTTACTGCTAGGTTTAAATGGGATATTGTCTTACAAATTTGACCTTTAATCTCAGAATTGTTCATTTAGATAAAAACATTCACAATTTTCTTTACATTTGGAGATGTCTGTTGGTTCACAATAAATGACTTCACAAAATCCATTTTTACTTCGGGAATCTTAACAAAATGTTGAAATGTATAGCTATTAGCTAAAACGGTTAAACGGGCCCCGAGGATACTTTTATCAACAACTTTTGTGCACGATACTTTCTCCATCACGTGCGTGTGTGTTGTTTGAAGATCACTGTATTCCTAAATGCAGGGCAATGTAGCACTGTCTGAAAATGTTCGACACGTTAAATGCTCAAAACGTTAAAGAGATAAAGTTGAAAATAAATGAAACGATTTGGATTGGGAACGTTATGATGATATGAAAACAGAATAATGAATAAATAAGGCCTGCAATATCGTGCGTACACCAAAGCCTGTTTGTACAAACATGAAAATGCCCGCCTTTATGCCGAGAATATAATTTATGAGGCTCTCCATTTCTGAAATATCCTTTTTAAAGGAAAATACCAACCCACATGTAAAATATTAAAAGAAAGTTGCGCGTTATGCTATTTATATATTTATTTACTTGTTTATTTATTTATTTATTTATTTATTTATTTATTTATTTATTTATTTATTTATTTATTTATTTATTTATTTATTTATTTATTTATTTATTTATTTATTTATTTATTTATTTATTTTCCATGATGGATACGTGTGCTAAGTCATTGTATCGTATATATATAAGGACACCTTTTATCTGTACAGGGGCCGTGTATATTCCATAATTTCATTTACCAGAGAAGAGCTCTGGTTATTTTGACCAAACGTTATTTCTATGATAAAAATTCATGGTACACTTATACACTTACACTTACCAGAGTTTATCATTTTGATGTGACCTTATTCAATTTGTTTTGGGTGTATTGTTTTCGTATTTAAACAAACAAAGCAATAACTTAAGATACATAGATTTCAAAGTACAATCAAAGGCTATGCAAGTAATATATACCACCATCATGCAAGTCCGCATGTACAGTGTGTCTAAAAAATGGTCCAATCAGGAGAAAATTATTTTAGATATCAAATTATCGCAAAAGGTATGTGTATATTTGGCATCATATTAAAACAGAATACATTTTCTTTCTAATGCATTTAATCTCATTTAATTTACTTTCTTAAATCTAAAGTTAAGATTACTTTTGTGCAGTCAGGCAAAATCACGTTTGTCCCACTTTTGTGTATTGGTGATAATGATAACTGAATTTGTGGTATTGTTGCTTACAGAACAGATAAAAAATGAATTACGAAAAGCAAAAATAAACAAATAACAAATACACGTTGTCTCTCGATGTGTTTATTGATGATTTTCTAGTTATTGAAAACTTAAATAAAAATAACCCTTAGACCTACTTGGAATTGAATGATATTGCATATTTTCAACCACAAGAATGTTGTTTTGGTTGGACTTCACTGACACAACAAAATGGGATAAAACTTGTTGCAGCAAAAATCATTAAATATACACATATAAAATCAATAAATCAGAAATGTACAACCATATAAGAATATGTTCTTTCGGTTAAATTGAACGGTTACACAATACTTTTCATACTCTCTGTGGGTTTCTTTGTTACTGGACAATGAAAACAGTATGCATAGCCTGCAAGCATGACACATACCGGTACATGTACATTATATTGGGACAAACGTGATTTCGGGACTGACGCAACGAATGAAATTAAATAAATTGCATCGGAATGTATGGTCATTTAGCTTTATGACAATATTCAACATAACTGCGTTGCATATGATTTTTCTGTAACACTTGGACCATTTTTTTTTCAGACACACGATTTAGCATTCATAATACACGACTCAGGTTTTATGCGATAAGGTCCATGCAGATATCCATTCAGCTTTGTTGTCTATTCTGGCTGAATTAGAATTTAAGCTTGGTTGATTTTCTGTATATTTCGTTAAAAAAAACCTAGTAGGAAATCTAGGTCAATTTGAATCAAACAAAGGTGTGACTGGCAAAAAATACATTGGGGAGATTATGATGAATACTGACACATAGAGTTGTGCTACAAAATTTAGCAATGAAAATCCCACTGAGAAATTATTCCATTCCATTTTGTTCTTTACTCATTTTCATTGATATTTCGTTTGCAATAATAACAAAATGACTTATGATGATACATAAATTCGGATGATAAACAATATTCGATAATTAAAAACATCTTTTTAATATTCGGTAAAAACAAATAATCAAGTTAATAATGGTAAATCAATGAAACGAAAAATTACGATACAGGGCTAGTTTGCTGTTTGACATGACCCAAAATATCTTAGTGGTTGTTTCGCTGAACGAATATTACAGTAGTTTGTTTAGAATAGAGTCCTGTTGGGTCCTCAGTAGTCCTGTTAAAAATGAAAAGATAAATAAATTTGATCTAATTTATAAGCTGAACATCAAACTATCTCTGGTCAGTTTACATCATTTAAAATTGTCTCGACCATGAATACAACTCCACACAGTTATTCTAACAGTATGGCTGTAGTTGGAAAGTGTACAGACCTACGTGAAAGCTTTGTAACAACGAACCTAAAGAAAAAAATGAAATAACTTCAGTGCACAGAGCGACATCTTTTTGTACCCACCACCATTCATGGCGGGTGGCCTGTGCCTAGATGAAAAGGTGATCTTATTGTGCTCTGCCCACCCGTGACGTCCCCATTTCTACCAAAAGGTGAAAAGCTTTTAGAAATCATAAACTCTCAGCAACTGCCATGAAACTTGTACAAACAAAAATCATTTCATATCTCCCACTGAGATTTATTTCTCACCGTGTGTGATATGCTAAATTTGTGCACAGACTATAGTAGCCAGCCTTGGGTCATGAGGTCCAGATATGGGTTGTCGTTCCTGCAGTAGAAGAACACTTTACGCGAAATAATTTACGGTAATGTAGACGTAATTTTCATTCTTTTCATTTTAATAATGTCGATGTCTTTATCATTTGTGTTTAATAGGTACGCCAACATCTAACTCAGGAGTGAATCCAGAAAAAAAAAGATCAATGTTGGTTACCACGTTGGTTGGCGCATGGAATTTTCGTAGATAAATTACTGTTCATTATTATCATCATTGTAGCAACTACAACATGTTGCAGGACACATCCCAAATGTTATTAATAAATATTTTTTTTTCATGAATATTCACTCATGATTTTGGCTTCCAGTCCATAGTACATGTGTTTTATACCGATTTCATTATGTGAGAAAAGAAAATTTCGAATCATTTTGAGGATCAGATTTTTGTAAATTCCCCACACCCTCACCAAGGATGTTGCATTGCTCCCCACCCAGTGGCGTAGCTAGGATTTTTTTAAGTAGGGGGCACTAAATCTTGCTTACAGCAGTCGCCGAAAACTCGCTCGGGGGGGGGGTAGTGACGAAAAAATGTTTTCTCCAAATTCCAGGTCCTAAATATTTATCGGTCACGTCAGTCGCCGAAAACTCGCTCAGCGGTGTGGGGGGGGGGGGAGTTGTGACAATTTTTTCTCCAAATCCCAGGTCAAAAAACTTTCCTGGTCATTATTTTGGTGGGGGGCACCTGGGGAGGACACACGAAATTTGTGGGGGGCATGGCCCTGGGAAGCGGGGGTGCTGGGGGTGCTGAAGCATAGAGACGTGTGTGTCTATTTTTCTTCAACAATTTGCGCGCACGAGCGACATTTTGGCCCGCGAAAATTTCCGCCGACAACCCGCCCCCCCCCCCACTGAGCGACTTTCAGCTGTCGACTCGGCGCCGAATTTGGCGTGAAAATTTTTTTCTCGGCCGCGGAAAATTTTTCCGCCGACAGCCCCGCCCCCCCCACTGAGCGACTTTTCAGCTCGTTGCTATTTGGCCGCGAATTGGCCTGTGAAATTTTTTTTTGCGCCGGCGAAATTTTTCCGCCGACACCCCCCCCCACTCGAGCGACTTTTCAAAGCTGTTGATTGTTTGCCGCGGAATTTGGCTCCGTGAAATTTTTTTTGGCCGCCGAAAACTGTCCCCGCCCCCCCCCCCCCCCAGCCTGAGCGACTTTTCAGCTGTGATTCTGCCGCGAAGAAATTTTTTGCGGGCCGCGAAAAAATACTTATCTCCTCTGCACCGCGCGTGAAAAAAATCGTTCCCAGGGCCCTGTTGGGGGGGGCACGTGCACCACCCCCTCCCCACGCCCCCCCGTAGCGCACGCCACCTGTCCCCACCCTAACATTTGGGATTTTTCAACCGCTTGGACTTCACTTCACTTTGTGTAACTCGTTTATAATACTTTATAGAATTCAATAACCAGCAACGTCATGCCATATGGCTGGCTGCTTGTGGCTGATGAGCTGTTGGTTAGTACTATTCGAAATTCTACACCGCGTAAGATCACTCATTTATAACTACAATACATGCACGAACGATATTATCAAACACAAATATTTAAAAACGTTTGTAAAATCTAACGTGGTGGTGGTCATAGAAATAATAGTAGTTGTCGTCGTCTTCGTCGTCGACGTAGTAGTAGTAGTCGTAGTAGTAGTTGTAGTAGTAGTCGTAGTAGTCGTCGTAGTAGTATAGATGTAGTAGTAGTAGTAGTTGTTGTAGTGGAGGTGGTGGTGGTAAAAATAGTAGAAGTAGTCATCGTCGTCATCGTCGTCGTCGTAGTAGTAGTAGCAGCAGTTGTTGTGGAGGCGGTAGTGGTAAAAATAGTAGAAGTAGTCGTCGTCATTGTCGTCGTCGTCATCGTCGTCGTCGTCGTCGTAGTAGTAGTAGTAGTAGTAGTAGTAGTAGTAGTAGTAGAAATAGTACCATAGTAGTAGTGATCGTTGTTATTTCTTTGTTGTTTTTTTTGTTTTTGTTAGCATAATTATTATGAATTTCGGTTATAAAAACGCGTGAAGTGTTTAGTTCCTTTTTGCTATTTGGTGTATTTTTATCTTAGATGCAGTCGGACAGACCGTGATAGGACCCGCGTCGACGACAGTTGAGAATGGAACTTCGGCGCAGCTGATGTGTTATGTAACTAATACTTCAGCTCCCGTCCTATTTAGTTGGTATGACGTCACTTCCGGTTTTGCAATTTTCATATTTCGTCTTTCACCGGTGGCCAAGTACGTGAACTTTGACCTACAGGAGTCTGTGGATTTCACAGGCGGGAATTCCACGATCACCATCTCCGATATCGGCATCGAGGACGAAGGACAGTACGAGTGCCGCATTACTGGAATACCGCCTCCACCGGCCGCCATCGTCACCGTTGAGGGTATGTTCACATTTTGCCACGTTGCACTGTCAAAACGGTGGTGTTAGATTTAACACCAACCGAGTTTCACCGGAAACGAAACATTGTGTTGAGTTTTGACAGCCAAAGTGTTATTGTAACTTATCATTCTGTTATTCTAATACCAAATATATTACTTTTAATTAAAGAGTGATAAAGTGTCCGGCGTGATGGCATTGTGGATAGAGCGTCTGCCTCACGTCCGGAAGGTCGCGGGTTCGAGCCCCGGCTGGGTCATACCAAAGCCTTTTAAAAATGGTATCTTCTGCTTTCTAGCCAGGCGCTCGGAATTCTAGAACAGAAAAGGGTAATAATGACATTTGCATACGCAAGGCCCACTTCTTCTTCTTCTTCTTCTTCTTCTTCTTCTTCTTCTTCTTCTTCTTCTTCTTCTTCTTCTTCTTCTCTCTCTCTCTCTCTCTCTCTCTCTCTCTCTCTCTCTCTCTCTCTCTCTCTCTCTCTCTCTCTCTCTCTCTCTCTCTCTCTCTCTCTCTCTCTCTCTCTCTCTCTCTCTCTCTCTCTCTCTCTCTCTCTCTCTCTCTCTCTCTCTC
>JZLH01S0068802.1:33737-45149 GCA_001188425.1 Eucidaris tribuloides
ACAAAAGAGAGAGATATCATTCAACGCTGTACCCCGGCAACAAACAATAAAGATTATGCAAGGAAATTGAACGGTAAAGGGGATAATGTAGGTTGCTACTTTGACGAGTTGGGTAATTATGAATCGAAGAATTGGTTTGGAACATATTAATGAATACAGATGGTAACATTTTTTGTGAAATTTGAACATAAATATTGATGTATTTAATTTAATCAAATCAAAGACAGGAATAATTTTTAATTTAACAAATAATGGTATACTTGGGGACAAATAATGACTATTAGTAATTAAGCGAGCAGCTCGTTTTTGTAATTTATAAATTTTGATCAGTTTCGTTTTGTAAGTATTGCCCCAGGTGAAATTGCAGTAATTTAGGTAGGGAAGAATTGTTGCATTATAAATTTTCATAAGTATGTTCCTTGGAAGAAAATTGTTCAATTTAGACAAAATACCGGTAGTTTTAGAAATTTTAGAACAAACATAATCAATATGACATTTCCAATCAAGAGTCTCTTCAATATGAGTACCTAAAAAGAATACACTTTGTTCTCGTTCAATAGTTACATTGGCTATTTTAACTGGATCTATAGAATTAGGATTTTTTTTTCTTTGTGTGAAAAATTACATATTTTGTTTTGTCAGAGTTTAAAAATAATTTACTACATTTGAACCAAATATTCAATTTTACTAACTCTTCATTTAAAATAGATACCAACTGTGATATATCAGAATGAGAAAAATACACAACCGTATCAGCAAATAATGAAAACATGAGCAATTTGGATGAGTTTATAATGTCATTAATATAAATAATAAATAACAGCGGACCGAGAACAGATCCCTGAGGAACTCCGATATTTACATTCAAATAATCAGATTCGACACCATCGACCACCACATACTGTTTTCTATTACATAAATAATTTGAAAACCATTGATGAGGAATACCGCTTACACCATAGTAATATAATTTTTTTAAGTAAAATATGGTGGTCGATGGTGTCGAATGCTTTAGATAAGTCCATAAATACACCATAACAAAACATGTTATTATTAATTTCATCTAGAACATCACTTGTAAAATTTGCTACACTTAAATCAGTACTGTGTCTTTCACGGAAACCAAACTGTTTTGAAGTAAGACAATCCAATTTAAGTAAATAATCATACAATCTTTTATGCATTATCTTTTCTAATAATTTAGCAAAAATGGAAAGCAAAGCAATGGGTCTGTAATTTTCTACATTTTTTATATAATTCTTCTTGTAAACAGGTACAATCTTAGCAACTTTAAGTTTATCTGGGACTATTCCAGTGTGCAAAGATTTATTAAATATGTCACACAATGGATAGACAAAATATTGAATACATTTTTTTATAACTTCGGGTGAAATAGAGTCGGGCCCATTTGATTTTTCTGCTTTTAACAAAGATGACAATTTAATTATTTCTTGAATATTTGTTGATTTAAAAAAAAAATGAACTCATATTTGGGTTTAAAAGATATTCATCAAACTGTTGTGCAATACGTTTCTTACAACTCAGTTCTATATTTCCATGATACATATTTTGGGGTAGTTTATTTACTTTTTTTCGACCAAGTATGATATTAATCTGGGACCACATTTTTTTTCATATCATTTTGTAAATTATTGAACAATGACTCGTAATATTTTCTTTTAGATGCTCTTATAATATTTGTTAATTTATTGTTATACTTTAAGTATTTTTGTTTATGATTGACACTAGGTCTTTTTAAGGCAGTTTCATATAATCGATGCTTACGTTTCACAGACTTTAGTATAGCTTGCGTTATCCAAGGTTTCTGTATATTTTTATTTTATTGTTTAACAGACTTAAGTGGAAAACAATCGTTATAAATAAAATCAAATTTTGCAAAAAATATATCATAAGAGTCGTTTGCATTATCAAAGTTGTAAACATCTGACCAATCAATTAATGATAAACGATCTTTAAATATTGTCATTGATGAGTCATTAATAATACGTTTCTTTATATACATGTACTTGGTAAGAGGTTTTACAATCATTTCATTTGCAACCGAAAATACTGGGAAGTGATCTGAAAGGTCACTATAAATAAGTCCTGTGTGTTTTTCTTGTATTTTATTTGTAAAAATATTATCGATTAATGATGCTTTATTTTCAGTAATGCGAGTAGGTTTTGTTATTAAGGGATATAAATTAAAAGAAAACATTGTGTCTAAAAAGTCATTTGTTTTATTATGGATACCATAATTTAGTAAATTTATATCAAAATCACCTAAGATATATATGTCTTTCTTATCACTTTCCAGTATTTCAAGAACATTTTGTATTTTTTCATTAAAACATGATATGTCAGAATCTGGTGGACGGTAAATGCAGGCAACAATTATAGGTTTAGATTTTTTAGTAATTTCAATGAACACCATTTCATAGTTGGATTCGGAACAAGTAAAATCATGAAGAATGTTATAATTTAGATTATTTTTCAAATAAAGTGCAACTCCCCCACCAGATTTTGAAGGTCTACATTTTGAAATAAGAGAATATCCCTCTAGATTATACATATCAATATTTGTAGAAGGATTAAACCAAGCTTCACTTATAGCAATAACATCAAATTCAAAGTTAAGAGATGATAATAAAATTTGTAACCCATCATTTTTTTTATTTAGGCTTCGAGCATTTAAATGGAGGAGAGAGAGTTTTGAGTTAAATTTACTAAATTGTTCATTAAATTCTTCGCAAAAAGTGTATTTACATGAATTATTCAGTACCAGATCCGCATCAAAAAGACTATTGAAATCGTGTTTATCAATATAAAATGGGTTTAATTTTAATCGTAACAGCTGTTCAATATCAATCCTCCTGTTTAAATGAAAGAAGTCGTACATAGTCCAGTAAAATTCATTATCGTAATATACATGGTTAAATGGGAATACAGTAGAAGTACATTGAGTGCATAACCACAACTGAGTAGGACAGAAAGAAGAAGAGCTACCACAATGAACACACACACTCATTCATACAAAATAAATCCTCAATGAAGATGTATAGGTAATATAATACATTTAACACACACACACACACAAAAATGCGAAGTTGTGAAATATAGAAATAAAGGGCATTGATAAAAATCGATTATTCGAGCAGATGATGCAGTTCAAAGTTCAATAAGTTCTGTTTACACAAATTTTGAGTTCTCAAAGGTTTTTCAAGTCATTTACAGAGCGAATCCGCTTGCGTATTGTTTGTCCATTAGTAGCTTTTGTTAGCACGATTATCCTACCATCGGATGACCATGCGGCAACCAACTTATCGTTCTGTTCTACCTCCTTTTTTGCTTCCTTCAACAGAAGTCGATTAGCTGCTGTCAGATCCTCTTCAATTCACTTTCTTTTTCCTTTCAGCATCTTACGGTTCCTAATCATGATTTTAATTTATTTATTTAGTTAGTTGGTTGGTTAGTTAGTTAGCTAGTTAGTTTGTTAGTTGGTTAGTTATTTTCCACTTACCTATGAATGAATACAATTACAAAGTTGGCATTGATAGTTTTGTCATTCCTTTTACCAAAAATAATAAAGTAGATGAATTGTACATGTAAGGGAAGCCATTGCACAGAAACTGGCAGAAACAGGCAGGATTTAAAGAAAACAACATCGCGTGATATAGGCCTAATGGACAAAACAGATACAGCAGTGTATCAAATTTGAACAATGCATTGAACTAAAGTAAAGCTATAACATTAATGTGGAAGTTATAATTTTTGATTTCACGCAGGAAGGATTTTATGTTGCAAATTTGTCGTGATCAAGCGGTAAGGAGATAAATACTTTTAGGTTGCGTAAACAAAACTGTGTCATAATAATTCAGTATTTGGTTTTAGTTGGAATTACGTAACAAATAGGGATTAGACTTCATTTGAATACGAGGGGATAAGTAAGTGGGCATATATTCTATTTTCATGGCTCTAGATGACCAATATATTATTTGGTTTTATCCAACTCAAATCTATTGGGTCAACATTTAATCTTTGAAATAATTCACTCGACCGTGTATCCAAAACAAGCATCTTATTTAAAACATTGTTTGCTGCATTACTCCATACTGGTGAGCAATAATCCAAATGAGACTGTATGATAGTGTGGTATAACATTTCAGCAAAATTTTCACTAACGAGCGGTTCAGTCATACAAAGAAGAAACATATTTTGTGATTTTTTACGGACATACTCAGCATGCATGTGGGTCTAGAATTCCCCCGAGATATTTACAATACTTGTTTTAGGTTTTGACCATCAAAATGAAATTTGACCCCAGAGTCATGATTTTTTTTTTTCATCTTCTTGCAAGAGCCTATAATGACATATTCTGTCTTGCTGGCATTAAGAATATAAGATTGTTTGCACCAAGCCAAGAAGCAACCGTCTTGAGATCTCCATTGATGCATTGTTCAACGTTAGGAGGTTTGTTATAAAGTGGTTGTGTGGTGGCAATTAGCTAAAATTATGAATTGCAAGTCAATGAAATACAGCTTCATTTGTCACTAAAAGGGGCAAAAAAATGTCTTTTTGAAATACAAAATGTTCTCACCCTGGGACGAGGGAAACCCGCTACCAGGCCCTCCATCAATTACGTTTATGTTTAGGACTATTAAATATCAATATAATTTATTTTTCTGCAATATGATTGACATTTCCATGCACACTTTTACAGGCGAAACGAGTACACTCGAAGCCACCTTATCTACACAGTCTGCATGCAGACTGCAAGGGACCCTTTCCCCCTCCTTGCAGTTTAAATCAAAAAGTTAATATTTTGGCAAAAAATATGCTCCCCCAACAATGTAACCTGCGTCTAAACCGTAACCTACCTCTAAAGTGTAACCTGTCTCTAACCTGTCACTATAGGCCTACTGTAACCTGTCTAACCTGCCTTTAAAGATTGTGTTATTCAATTGCACGTCAAAAACCTAAATGAATGAAATCAGCTGAAATCATATTCAGTGTGAAGATTAATATAAATAAACACCTCTCATAGATGAGACTTGGGGTAAAATATTGAGTTTTTGGTGAAAATTCGACGGTTAAACTTCATCCTTTTTCAAATTACTCAGAAGCAATTTCAAAAAATCCGCGACGTCAAACGTGCACGTGCGTTCCAAAATTGTCCGATCAGCCGTTAGCCAAAGGTCGTGCGAGAGGTTAGCCGTTTAACCAATCAGTGCGGTACACATAACCGTGATTTGCAGTTTGAGCAAAATTTAAACTCACGGAAAGAACAACATTCTGGTAACATGTTATTAGTTTTTCTCATAAAACAACAAATTCATGATGTATGGATCTCAAACTTTCAACACACTATTTGTAAGTAATTAACTACCATTTGGTATTGATAATGGAGGGAAGTAATGGACTTGCACATCCCTGACACAATCTTTAAAGTGTAACCGGTCCCTATACTGTAACCTGCTCTGCATTGTAACCTGCCTCTAAAGTGTTACCTGCATCTATACTGTAACCTGCATCCAAAGTGCAACCTGCCCCTGTAACCTGCCTGTATACTGTAACCTGCCTCTATACACTGTAAACTGCCTTTAAAGTGTAACCTGTCCCTATATTGTAACCTGCCTGTATAGTGTAACCTGCCTCTATACTGTAAACTGCCTTTAAAGTGTAACCTGTCCCTATACTGTAACCTGCCTCTTTGCTGTACCCTGCCTCTTTAAAGTGTAACCTGTCCATATACTGTAACCTGCCTATATACTGTAACATGCATCTAAAATGTAACCTGCAGAATCCGCTCTTTTTGATGAGGTATAACTCAGATTAACCCGTTAAATGCTATAATGTAAAATAAGATTGAAAATCTCTGGGGTACCCCGAAATCTCGGGGTTCCCCACCCCAAGATTTTTCATTTATTAATTTTAAAAAAACGAAAGACACTCTGAGTCTGTTATTGGTGGGATATGAACATTGGGCATAAAGCTTTCAAATAGAAAAAAATCACAAAACTAAAATTGGGCTTTAAATATTAATCAAGAAATAACAATAACAAATATAACAAGTCTTAATAGTAATAAACTAAACTAATAATTCCTAATCATTCTCAACCCTTCTTTCTATCCGCTAAACGGGTTGAGTCCCTATACTGTTAGCTGCCTCGAAAGTGTAACCTGTCCCTATACTGCATGTAACCTACCTATATACTGTAACATGCATCTAAAATGTAACCTGCAGAATCCGCTCTTTTTGATGAGGTATAACTCAGATTACCTTAACACTTTATTAACCCGTTAAATGCTATAATGTAAAATAAAATTGAAAATCTCTGGGGTACCCTGAAATCTCGGGGTTCCCCACCCCTAAGATTTTTCATTTATTAATTTAAAAAAACGAAAGATACTCTGAGTCTGTTATTGGTGGGATATGAACATTGGGCATAAAGCTTTCAAATAAAAAAAAATCACAAAACTAAACTTGGGCTTTAAATATTAATCAATAAATGAAGATAACAATAACAAATATAACAAGTCTTAATAGTAAAAATCTAGCATAATAATTCCTAATATATTCATTCTCAACCCTTCTCTCTATCCGCTAAATGGGTTGAGTTTGTAATAATATAAATGAATAAAGTGACTCAAAGATAAGAGAATATCATTCCTTTAATTCCTAAGTAACAAGTAATAAACTACTTTAAATGACATCTCCCACTTCAAGTCATCATGACTAGGTATCTTTCATATCTGTTGAATCGCATCCTGCCACAAAAGTAAGCATAAGTTGGGCCAGTAAAACATTTCTAAAATAAGTGATATAAAATCACTGGAATATAAATTTAAAACTTGAAACTTGAAACTTGAACTTTATTTCTATCGACCCCTTTCGGAGTATGAGGAAGGAATACATATAATACATGGTATCAAAAAACATATAAATAACATATTTAAATAAGATGGCAATAAAGGCACAAGTGAATAACTATATAATTATGGTTTTCATAATACAATGTACACATGAACTATACCTTGAGATATATACATAATCTATGCAGATTTAACTTATGGTCTACGAAACTTTGACATAATATTACAAACGAACTTGGCAAGTTTTGACAGTGTTTTTTTTATCTTTTGAATTAAATAGGGTACACATTTTTAGTGTGTTTGGACTCTACTCACGACATAATAACACAGGCTAAGGCCCCCTAGCGATAATTTATGTCCTTGTCCTTACTAGCCTGGCGGTTACGATACCCATGGGACTGGTGTGGCATGAGCTACATTCCAGCGATACGAGTGCACCAAGGATCACTACAAAGAGGATCCATGAGCGCACTAACGCGTGCGCCAGGTAACTTTTTTTTCTACATACCTACCCGGTAAGTTACACTTTAGCGGTAGGTGCGTTTTAGGAGCTTGACAGTCGCTCTCCACACGCCCTGCTACGCAACAGCGCCGTTCGCCAGGAATCGCCACTTTGTCAAAACACAAATATTTTGGTAGAGTCACAGGGGTCAAAGGTCAAGGTCAACTGTCAAAGGTCAATGAACTTTGTCCCAAAATGACTTTTCTGCCTATAACTTCAGTTAGGAGTGCTCTCTGTTGATATAATTTGGTGGTTAGGTTGAAAACTAATTAACCATTCAGTTTTTGTAGTGACAAGCCCAAATCAGACTTCTTTGAGGCCTTTTACCATTTAACTCGGAAATCCAATCATTTTATCGCTGCCTCATATTTCATACTTGACCCAAGCTACATCTCATTAGCCGATGGTATCGAGCCCAAATTAGATATGCATGATGCCTCCTGACCTTTGACCTTTGACCTTTCAATTCGTACTTCATATGATCCTAGATTTTACAAATGAGAATACATAAAACGTAGTAGAATAGTGCAAATTGAGGTCTGGAAAAAAAGACTAATACCTTCATTACTAGTGTAGATTTAGGTTTGAAAGCCTGGCTTACATTGCCCATGGGACTTTGTACATGGCTTTAAGTTTGCACTTCATAGGGTGTTAGATTTCTGAAATGGGAATAATCATTACGTAGAAAAATAATGCAATTGACGGTTGGAAGAAAGACTTACATCACATTTCGTTTTGTACTTCTCACGGTCTTACATTTCTCAAAATTAATGAGAAGACATAGGCTAATAGGTAGTAAAATAGTGAAACTTAGGTCTGTAAGACAGACTAGTATCGCCTATTGACAAAATTGCGCCTGGATGTTCAAGCATGAGAGATGTTCACAAAAGAAAGTTCAGTGATCAAGATGAAATAACCATGCACATACCTACAAAATTTAAACTGAAATGGACATATAGAAGGGACGTGAAATGAGAAAGAGAGAAAATAGACAAAATGGCGCCTAGGTGTTAGGGCATGAGTGATTTCGAAAACTAAGAATTCAGTGATCAAGAAGACATGCTCACTGACATACCTACGAACTTTGAAATAAAATGAGAAGGCACATAAAAAGACCAAGAGAGGACATGGACAAAATGACGCCTAGACAGTCACGCATGAATGACTCCAAAAATCTGAACCGTGGGGCCCTGCGTATGACCACCCTGAATGTGTGTACAAAGTAGCCAGACATATTACTCAACGCTACTTAGTGCAATATGTGTTTGAAATTTGGTCTGAAAATTAACAAAATGGCGCCTGGATAGTCACGCATGAGTGATTTCAAAAAAATGAAGGGCTCAGTGATCAAGTTCATATGGTTGTGGACATACCACGAAATTTGGACTGAATTCTATCAACGCAAAAGTAGAAATAATAATGTATGTGTTCACTGCTAGTCCTGAGCAGAGAAGAGGAGAAAACTTCAAGTAGAAAAAAAACACAGCACTGAGTAGGCGACAGATTTGGTGACAAGCAGTTGACCCGAAGCTGAATAAGCGATGACCACGGTCTATTATCTATTTGCAGAGCACACCGGGGCAAGTCGGGTTAAACGGTGATCTAAAATTTACTACCACCACTTCACGCATGAACAATCTGGTCGTGACAATCAGTGACTATGAGTATACCTGTCGTAAATCATGCGTGAACCTTGCGTGAAATAGCGTGCCCATGCATGACATAGGATATACGCATTGCGTAAATTGATCGCAACATAGGTGTGACACTTAGCATGACATAGCGCAAACTATGCGTCCCGATTACAGAGTTGACGGAGCCGCATACCACAGAATGGCACGCCTAAGTACGCCATTGTGCGGGGCGGTGCGGAATCGAAATTCGTGCAAGTGTAAAGGCACCTTTACGTGTTTATTTGATTGTTATCTTGCATAATGCAGTATATTACTGCAAGGACCCGTGGAATTCATGTCGTATTTGGGGTGTTGCACGTCTGACGGATTGGTGTATAATTCGGACGGGATTGCTGGAACACCTGGGAACTAAAAGTGCCTTTACACGTGCACGTAAAACGGTTTACGCCATGGCACTCATCGAAACGTGCCAATGAGGGAAACGCTTGTGGTACTATTCGTGATGGTGCGCAGCTAGTAAAAAGTGCGTGGTCGTTCGTGAAAAAATTTTAAACTTTTTAAAAAGTTTTTGGTATGACCCAGCCAGGGCTCGAACCCGCGACGTTCCGGACGTGAGGCGGACGCTCTAAGCACTAGACCATTACACCGGTTACAATCACAAGGATTAGAGAGTTGAGCGAGCTGCATACTACAGAATGGCAAGCCTCGGTACGCCAATGTGCGGGGTGGTGTGGAATCAAAATTCGTGCAAGTGTAATGGAACTATAAGGCGTTGGGACCCACCCCAGCATATCGTTTTGTTAAGTACAAAACACGCTCCTTTTCCTTTGAATTCCAGTTTGTACAATCAAATACAATCGCCGTGCACGTGCATGCGCGCACACAACACAATCCTTACGCATTTATTTTTCATTCTACGCTGTGGTAAAAACTGCTCCATGCTGATTGGTCAATCCTATCGTAGCTGAGGGTGCATTCGGAAACACTGAATTGTGTACGCTGCGTGTTACGCAGTCCCCACGCACTCCATATGTAATACACCCGTGACGAATCTCACTAGGGGAAAAACGGTATGCGCTATGCACTGCTATGTGTAAATGAGCGTGTGTGGTTGCGTACATATTGTGCTTTGGTGTGTGTGCTCTGTGCGGTGAATCGGCGATGACAGTTTTCTAAACCCATTAGAAAAGTGAAAAGTGAAAGAGTTTTTGTTTTCTTCATCCCATCAAAATCATTCCTAGATTTTTAGGAACTACAGAACAGTCTCTGCCATAACTTTTTTTTAATAGGTTCTATTATGACGTCTATTATTCTTTACAGCATTTGAAAATACGCTACTCCACGCGATCTGGTGCTTGACCGCAGACTTTGTGTACAAATAGATTACGAAAAATATTGAACATGCTTCCAACAACCTAAAAAGAGACAGAACTTATTTTTTTTTCAAAACTGAATGAAAATTAGATCATGTTCAAGAGGATATTCTATTTTATCATGTACTCTTTTAACAGATCAACATCTCGATGCGTTTGGAAGATATCTTGGTAATTCCATCGAAAATGGTAATTTTCTTGTACAATTCCCATGGGGACTGAATTTAATACAGCGCGCGCATCGCGCGTGCGGAGAGAAAGAAGCGCAAACAAATTGATGTGATTCGTGACATTTGGTGGCAGCGTATTTGCACGTGAGATAATTAATCGTTTTTACCTCAAAGTTCTGTAGTGTGATGATGCCCGACTCCGAGCAACTGTAAATGCCGAATATACCGCGATCTTGCCTCACGACCTGCAGCACGAGACGGTATTACCAAGACTTGACAACGGGAGGTGCTGTGCACGAGGCGTATTTACAGGTGAGGTGCTGTGCACGAGACTTAACCTGTGAGGTGTCGTGCATGACGTGCAACTAGTGACGTGCAACTAGTGACGTGCACGAGGCGTAACCTACAAGGTGCTGTGCAGGAGGCGCAAGTAGTGAGGTGTCGTGAGGCACAAAGCAGTGAGGCGATATGGTGCATAATCAGTGAGACCCCGCGAGGTGAAGCCAGTGAGGCACTGTGAGGTGCAACCAGTGAGGCGCCGTAAGGCGTAACTAGTGAGGTGCTGTAAGGTGCAACCAGTGAAGTGCCGGGAAGTTTAACCAGTGAGATGCAGCGAGGTGCAACTAGTGAGGTGCTGTGAGGTGCAACCAGTGAGGCGCCATGAGGTGCAGCTAATGAGGCACTGTGAGGTGCAGCCAAAGATTCACTGTAAGGTGCAACCAGTGAGGCACTGTGAGGTGCAACCATGCAGTGATAGGCCCTGAGGCGTAATTAGTGAGGTGCTATAAGGTGCAACCAGTGAGGTGCCGAGAAGTTTAACCAGTGAGGTGCAGCGAGGTGAAACTAGTGAGGTGCTGTGA
>JZLH01S0068802.1:64309-89610 GCA_001188425.1 Eucidaris tribuloides
CTTATCAGGTTATCACTGTAGTTTCAAATGATCCGAAATTAATGTCGATAACGAGTGCAAGGATAAATCGACAAACCACGTTGTCAAAACTTCAAGGCACATAATTATTTTTTTTCTACATTACAAACTATACATTTTTATGAATTAGGTAGCAATCACCCCTGTCCAACGTAACTTACATATACAATGGATTTCTGTCCATTGCATTATTTTAAACTATAAGTTTTGATATTATTTACCAATATATTAGTTGATTTATAAACATTATATCGACCCTGGTGTATTCCAAGATAAAGCACAAGGGGGTTTGTTTGGCATTCTTAAAAGAAAAGTTTCACTATCAAAATTACTAGGGCATTACATGAAACGGAGGACGCATTTTCGAGAAAACGCTCACCACATGGTTAAGTTAAAGGGAAAGTTCACCCTGACGTCAAGTTTGTTTTAAAACACGCAAATGAGAGAAACATTATAATGAAAGTTTGGCGAATATCCACCAGAGAACAACAGAGTTATAAAGTTTAAAAGTTTTAATTTTGTGACGCCACATGCGATCAACTCAGCATACGAAGAGCTCGTTTCCAAAGGGTACTACATCCATTTTTGGTTAAAAATTGATTTTTTGGCATTAATGTACTTATTTTCAGTAGCTCTATACAATGCTACTAACGACTTGCTGAATTTCGAATTGCAAAGTTGTAAAAAATGGCAATTAAAATCAGTTCGGTTCCAAAAGGTACTACATCCATTTTAGTTCGGTTCCAAAAGGTACTACATCCACTTTCATTGGAAAAGGACCGATCAGATAGCAGTATTGACTTGATCTTCAACCAACCTTCTAACCTTGGATTTTGGCTTTATTGCGAAAAGGACCAAAAATGAAATGGAGTGGGTAAAAACAAAGGAGAAGTGACAAAAAAACAGAAGAGAGAGTACATCAGATTTCATGTAGTCCCATGTATGTGTTTTCACGTTTTGTATATACATGTATAAATCTATGATGTGTTTATTTTGTTTGTTTGTGTGTGTATGTTTTTGTGTGTGTGTGCGCGCGCGTGTGACCTTTGTACAAATGTTTCCATGTGTTAGAGATAGTGTGTATGAGTGTGCGCCTGTGTGTGTGTGTGTGTGTGTGTGTGTGTGTGTGTGTGTGTGTGTGTGTATGTATGTGTGTGTGTGTATGTGTGTGTGTATGTGTGTGTAGGTGTGTGAGTGTGTAGGTGTATTGGTGGAGGCGTTTGAGTCAGTGGCGTGCACAAGAATTTGGAATTAGGGGGCCAAGAAAATGATTCTCCCGACAATTACTCAAATTTCCCCCAACTGAATCCTTTTCCCCTTACTACCATACCATTTTGGGGGCATTTTTTTTTTTTGGGGGGGGGCGGATGTCCCGCCGCCCCACCCCCCACCCCTTCGTACACACGAGCGTGTGTGTATGTGTGTGTGCGTGATTACTTGTGTATGTTTGAATGTTTGTGCGTGTGCGAGATCGTGTGTGTGTGTGTGTGTGTGTGTGTTTGTGTGCATGCGTGCATGTGTGTGTATGTGTGTCTGTGTGGGTATTGTGCAGATCTGCGTGTGCTGTGTGTGCATGTGAATACTTCTTTCGATGTCTCCACTTGATTAAATTGATGCATTGTAATTTACACTCAAGGGAAATTTCGGTTCCAAAAAGTACTACATCCAGTTTTGGTTCCAAAAGGTACTACATCCACGTAAATAACAAATTCATTAATTTATTATAAATAAATCCTTGGACTTAGATTTTTTTTAAGAGTGGTGTTACTTTTGTATTACACAGTTTACAATCTGGGAAAATATCATTGCAAACCGAGATTCCTTGAATTTATGGATGTAGTACCTTTTGGAACTGAGCTCTTCATATGTCGGCTAATATAAATGTCATAAATTGTCATTTTTAATGATGCAGGATAATTGAATGGTTATCAGTTTCATAGAGGTCTGTATGAAATCGCATTCTTAATAATTATATTCAATCACAGTTAAAGTCGTTTTCAAATCTTTAGGAAAACGGCAATTTTATGGAAATTTACAACTTTGAGACTTTATAACTCTGTTATTCTTTGGTGGATTTTCGCTTAACTTGTATTAATATGTTACTCTCTTTTTTCTGCTTTTGTTGAAACCAACTTGACGTCAGGGTAAACTTTGCCCTTCACCTAAAACATGTGGTGAGCGTTCTCTTGCACATGCTTCCTCAGTTTTATGTAATGCACTTCTGAATTCAATGGGAAATATTAATAATTTAGATACGTCAACCTTTTCTTGAAAATTATAAATTAAAAAAATGTAATACATGTACACATGTACTCAGTGCCAAACACTGCATATTGTACTTTCCTGCTTCTATTTTCTTAACGTGTAATTTTAGTAGTTGTTCTTTCTCCCCAACTAGGGTGGAAAGAGCGTAGGTGATAAAAGCCTCTCTAATACCTGACTCCTATTATAAAGTGTTTATTTGCCATTTTGGCTTCTGCGTAATGATCGTGTGTGTTATTCACTCTTTCCTGAAGGCACATGCTCACATTGTTGGGCTTTCATTGAAAAGAAAAAAATGAGCTACATATCAGTGCTTAAATAGATAAAGAAAAATCCTAGAATGCTCAAGCTTGGAAAGTTATGGTGCCACTGGCAAGGTATGTATGGATATACATCATGTCAGACTCGGGTGGAATACAAAATGGTCTAGATTTATAACACAGTAGCCTATTGGAGAAAATGGACTGGTGTATCTGCTTCAACCGAGTAATCATTAATTTCCATGTTTCAAAGCACTGAGTCATTTTGAAAAATAATATTTTCTGGGCTTCATTTTTTTTACCTTTACAAAGACACTTGTAATTGTGTAGCTCGCATGTATATGTCTTTAAACCACGAAGGACCTAGAAGACTATGTTAGAATGAATTCACTTTTTACATGTAGTACAGTTTTTTGACAACTACATGTAATTATGTCAACAAGATGGGGTATGATGCATTTCTCAAGGACGATTATTCACATGTACTTCCGAATTTCCCATAGAACTTCTGCTGTCTACAAGACATAAGGGTGTCGAAAATTAAGAAAAAATGTAACAGAGCTTATTATGTTGTAATAGTCGTTAACTTTTTTATGTAATGCTAAAGTCACTAAAGTTCTTGTTTTTAATATATTTCATGAGAAATATAACGGAAAAATACCGTGAGAGATGAGCAAGTGATAAAACAAATTGTACATGTTTTAATTAACGTATGATATCCGTTTTTCATTAACATTAATTTCTAAAATGTCAAATTTGCATTATGCTTCCAAATGTTCTAATCACTACATATCGTTTATTTATGTTTGGTGCAGTATATCATTAAAAGCATTTAATCTACGCATACATCCAATTCCTCATTACGGTGTGTACGGTAGCACTTTTGCCCTGAGTGAGGACTGATTTTTTTTTTCAAACTGTAATATTTATTCAAAATATAAAGTCCGTATTTTTGCATGTTTCTACTGTTCACATCTCTGAATTCCCATTATTTTGGGGATAATTTTAAAATTCTTAGGCTCTTATTTTCAGTTTTTAGTTCTAATTCATACATATCCTAATATTTATATTTCAATTTTTTCAGTCGTCACTTGTAATGTCGGCATATTTGGAGCTCAACTGACATCTAATTGTAGCTCCAATGCTTCGGTGGATTGCAACACACGGTGTGAGTTTGCGTGTAACGACGGATTCTCTTTGAATGGTACTACACCTTTGACGTGCCAATCCGGCGGAAGTTTTTCCAGTTCACTCCCATTTTGTGAAGGTATGATATTATTTACCCCCAGTCCAAAAATAAAAGATACTTAGTCATCGTGTGAGCATTTACTTGCAGGTTAGTGTTTATCTATTGTTTTTTTTTTTTGCGTTTCATACCTTCATTCCACCATTTTTTTTTTATTTGGTGCTGATTCTCTTTGCATGACTGCACATCCGCTTCCAAGTTTTGTATGACAAACTGCAAAATGAGAAATATCATTAATAACCAAAGGGTTCCATGTGTTCAGGGATTTAAGCAATGAATTTTTGTTGCAGTGATTACGATGACCTCTCCCAAATGTCACAATTAACACTTAACCAGGAAACCCGGTACTGCGGCTCAAAATGCTCAAAAATTACTTCATCCTAAACCAGATCACCCTTTAAGGGAAGATGTAGCCGGCAACTAAGAGGTATAAGTTAAGAAAGATTTGGGGGTAATTGTCAGTTCTTGCCAGTCAATCAGATCGCACGTATTGATTTATGCCCTAAAAAAAATAAATAGAAAAAATACCATCAGTAAGATCCTCCCCCTGTAGCTCTTTCGGCGATCTAATTCTTGTTTGGAGAAATTTTGCGCAGACGTAACATAAATTAACCAATAGATAGGGCCTTGCTGAGGTAAGTGTCGCACAGTAGCACTTAGCTTTATCACCATGTACCATAATTCTCACAATACTCACAATGGGTGATTGTAAGTTTTGGATTAGTGTTCGTATTACTGTTATGTTCATAACACGGGCGTTAATCTTAAACTTGAAATCGATCCGTATTGGCGAGTAAATCCCGAAATTATGACGTAATGTACTTCCTGAAATTTTTGTTGTAGATGGTGTTAAAAAATCGTTTGCTGAACCGAGCTGGGTTACTCGTGTTATCGAATTGCAAGCGTGTGTCCCATTCACTAACACTATCTTCTAGAGCCTGTGATAGTATTAGTGTTATCTTTGTCTCGGCTTTACTCCGCTGGGTCGCGCACGTGTAATGTGTATGGCAGCGCCGTAGCGCGCGGTAAACGGCAAGACAAATTATATTAAGATGTTAGATTGTGAAAGATCTGAGACATTATGAAATGAGCCAAGTACATGATATCAAGAGGGAAGTACATGCCTTTCCGAGAGTGTTAAATTTGTAGTACGATTTTTTTTAATTTCCTAATAAAATTACAGCATTTCTTCAGTCTTTTCGCGGTTTTGATGTTCATTCAACAAGGAATGAGATGTCACTCTCGATTGATTATAGAATCGATAGTGGTCATTAAAGGCTAGTGACATGATTGGGAACACTTGAAAATGCCTCATGAACCAAATGAGTTGAATTATATTATTAACTATACAGTCCAGGTAGAGTAGATCTCCCAGCTGGAAGGATTTGTGTCTATTTCGTTTACTTAAGGAGAATCAAGCATGACCATATTGGTATTTTAATTCTATCGGGGAACGATAAAAATAGGACCAATAGAAAGCCAGACAGCAGGTTTGCCTGCCACAAGGAATATTAAAATTTATTATTTTAGAATGAGTCAACGTTTGACTACAAGAACTACACTAGAATCCCTGCATAGTTTATTTGATTATAGAGTAGTTTCAGCCGAATTTGAGGACTACCCCCAATCGGCTCTTAACGGCTCTTGACGTCTACCAACACTAACACTAACAGTCATACTTATCCAAAACATGAAATGACCCATTGTGATTTTGTTTAAACTATTCTTGTTTCCGGGCACATCTTCCTTTTAGCGTAAAGAGTTAACTAACAAAATGCTTTGATAACACTTAAATACCCACACGTTATTCATAATCATTTAACTTAAAATATGATTTAAAATATAGAGTGTAACAGTATTATGTGGTATATGCCTAAAATAGTTATCAATTGAATTGAGTTGAACTAGTTTACGATGACTGGTAGCATTTTGGAGTCTCAGTCATTTAGTACAATTTTTCGAGAAGTAAATGTGAGGAAGATTGTAACTATTCTTCTTTAGCACATCTTGTCTTCTATTTTATATTCTAGAATTCCGATTTATCCAATATATTTTTTTTTATACTTTTAAAAGAAATTCACGAACAATTTCCTGGTACTACAAAATTTCCAAATTGCTTTAAAAAGTAACATGTTAGATAACGAAGCTTTTTCGATCTGCAACTCATCAGGTTATCACGCAGATATGAACAAATTACAAGAGAAGAACCAACTATTTATACTGAAAGCTAAGGTTGACCTCTATTGTTAAAACAGACATAATGCCAAACTCCTTTTGCGTGCACAAAAGGGGATCTCTGGACTTTATAAACGCTGCTTCTAAGTACCTGAGATGAGTCATACTACGGGCCCGACTCACGATGGAGAACTGGTCGTCTGAATAGCTTTGTGCACACAATGGGTTGGCAAGTAAATGCTGCCCAATAGCTGAGTCACATTTAGTATTGTCATGTCTACCTGCAGTCAAATCTGACTTGCAAGCACGGGTTGGTTGAGCGCGTTGATTAACTGAGTGTTTGCGTACAGTTAACGGGACATGTTGTTTGATGCGATCCGATAACCGCTGGGATGTCCTGGATAGAGTTAATAGTTTTGTAGTAATTTGCACAGATATTTGTAAAACATAATTTAGTACTACTTTTTATGAGTTTTTTTTTCCGGGGGGGGGGGAGTGGCGATATGTTTGCCCACTTCCTCGTTGGTTAGGCGACTACCTCCTGCCCACTTATTCTAATTATTCTTATTAGCGAAAATTACGAACTGTAAGTCGATGGAATATTATTCATTTTCACTATAAGGGCAAAAACTGTATCTTTTTAAAGGTGAAAATGCATAATTTTCTCCCCCATCATGATGTTTATGCTTATGTATATTTGGTAATTTTACAATTTTGTAAGCAATATAACATGCATTTGAGTGTAATGTTATATAATCCTTAAAGCACATTCTCCAAAAACAATACATTCTTCCTATGTGGGGGGGTCTCCTCGCAGCTAATTTTATCATTAATCACTTTCTGCTAACAGGTATATTCCTTTCACGCCCTCCCTGCGTTTTCTTTTAGATCATTAAATAGTCATCTAATAAACAAAAACATCTGAATTTAGAATCAATTAAATGGAAATTAATTTATTACTATAAGGGACAAATACTGTATTATTTTAAAGGTGAAAATATACACTTTTCTTATCATAGGAGGAGAAAATCCCCTCCCAGACCCTTTCCTAAGTAAGTTATTGTGTAAGACTAGTCATTAACGGTACCACTTCTTATTTTTCTGCAATATCCTTGACCTTTTCATGTACATGTTTAAAGGGAAAACAGGGGTACACTTGCAGCTACTTTGACAACACATTCTGGATGATACCTTCAGGGGATCTCCATTCACGCCTCTCCCCCCCCCCTTACATTACAAATCTAAAAAAAAATATGGATATTCGTTCATTAATTTGAAGTGAGGATGAATTTATTACTATTATGTGGCTACTGCCAGTTTCATGCTTTTAATCAGCAATCATCAGGCCACTGACAATGAGATCGAAATTAAACAAGTAAGCGAGAGTATAAGTACCAGTTACTACCTAATTTTAAGGGATACGTTTAAACAACGTTTGTATACTTAGGGATCGATAATATTTACGGAAGATTGATAATTAGAGACACTACCAAAATCTTACAGACACAATCGGATAACAGTTGAAAATAGGAATCGATAATGAACGGTAGAACGTTTATTACTTTACTTTAAGAGGTAGCAGCGGAGAAAGATCGATTACAGCCTTTTTCGGGCGATTATTGAAACATTGAACTTTGTTCTTGTGTCTGCAAGTTGAGACTACTTCAGATCTTTTGTTGAGCGATTTTTTTTTTTTTTGTCGGCACAGGCAATATGCAGTTTCTCCGACAAACAGAGGTGACATCTTTTCGAGGAGTTGCTGTATGCTTGAGCGTGCTGGACAATGTCCCATTTGATGCTGTAGGTGGTGTTCTGATCTTTGAAGTTCCAGATGTATTTTGAGAGTTGAGTCGAGTTAGCGTTACTTCGGTGGCTGAAGGAGTGTTTGTAGTTTGAAGAGCGGGCTTTGAATTGAATTGTCCTTTTAGATATTGCCACACCCTGGCTGCTGACGACGAGTGTGGTAAACTGTTCTTTCCATTGTTGACAAACACTCTCCTGTCGGAGTGAGTGTTTTTGCCTTCGGGTATTTTAAAAATATATAAATGTATCTTCGTTGTACGTGTATGTAAGTTTTTTATCGTAATATGTAACACGTTGTGTACTGTTTTCACTGTTTTGTCAATATCATATTCTTGTCTCAGCCTGCCGACTGATGTTCTTCGTTTTTTAAACACCACTCATTAAAACCAGAGTTGCACAAAGAAGTTTTACATCTAGGAAATTCCAAAAAGTTCCGAAACTGCAAAATATATTCATTTCATGTTTAAATAATGACGATTCCTCTTAGAACGTGGTTTACATACAGCAAAAAACAGCAACTTCAAGCAGAAACTTAATCTGATGGTTACAAAATCGGCATACGCCCGATGTCCCTATTGACATAAAAGTGCCTCCCCGTTTGTTTGTTTTGTTTTGTTTTTGTTTTTATTTGCCTCCGACCAAAAATACGTTCCACCGCCACTGAATACAGCCAGGAAAATGTGGCTGGAGTGGGATTCCAACCATAGACATAGCATGACAAGTCCTACGCTCTACCACCCTAGCTAATCGGAGGTTCGTTCCTGATAAACTGAGGACAAGATTCGAAAAGCCAATACGCTTCCCGTAACTAAAGATAGCTTGGAACAAGTGTAATGGTGATTTGACGATTTATGCAGAAAAGTGCATCAGGTAGGCGTTTCCCCTATTTTTTTGCAGATATCAACGAATGCGATGGGGAACACGGATGTAGTCACACTTGTGTGAACACCGACGGCAATTTTATGTGCTCGTGTATGGGCGGCTATACGCTGAATGATGATGAAAGGACATGTGATGGTAACAAAAATATCTATTTACTATGGATGTATTAACTTTTTTATGAATAATTGATTGAAAAGGGGGTTCATTATATTGGTATTACAATATAATAAAATTTGGGAATCGTATATGGTATTCGGACATGAACAAAATAAATAAGTATTTTTGAATGCTTGCTTGTAACAAAGTCGACAGGCCTTCAGGATATACGCCTCCAGTGAAGAGTAATAAAATACAGAACGGGGCTTCTTATTATGATTTGACTATTTATGTAGTACGCAAACTGCAGCATATTTTACTCTATTGTTTTGCAGACATCAACGAATGCGATGGTGAACCGTGTACCCATACTTGCATGAACACCGACGGCAGTTTTATGTGTTCGTGTATGGACGGCTATATGCTAAATGATGATGAAAGGACATGTGATGGTAATGATTTCCTCAAATATACGTTTGTGATATTAACCCGTTGCCACCGACATTCTTTGATTCCCAGAGATTAAAAACATAATACATTCTAATACAGTAGCCAACACTTTGATGTGATTATAAAATCATCTGTTTTGTATGAATGTTTGCATCAAGTCTAAAAGACTATTGACTGGTCTTTATAAATAATGTGAAAGTATGTTGAGTGGATGGCACAGTTATTATATCATGATTTAATAAATGAGTATGAATTTCTGGGAAAGTCATAATTTTGTGTCGTCTCAATATTGGAAATTTCGTTATCAAAGTTATTTTAAACCAAATTACTGATTTCATGAACTCTCCTCCGGAAAAAGAAATGCAGCTTATTATTTTTTTATTTTTATTTTATTTCATTTTTTTGGTCTTAGGAATATCAAGGGCAACATACGAAAAGCCCTTATTCTTCTAGTTACGGTTACCTAAAACTAGCTTGGCAAGAATGTAAATGTGATTTGACGATATTTGTAGGCAAAGAGTATCAAGTACGCCTTTCCCGTATTTTTGCAGACAGCAACGAATGCGATGGGGAACACGGATGTAGTCACACTTGTATGAACATCGACGGTAGTTTTATGTGTTCGTGTATGGACGGCTATACGCTAAATGATGATGAAAGGGCATGTGATGGTAACACGCAACATATTATTTTCATATGAGTGCAGTAACTTTTTTTGAAAAAAAAACAAATGAGTAGAATATTTAATCGAAAGCATATTCATAATGTTTGCATTACATTTGGATAAAATCTAGTAATCGGGTTTTGTATTCGGAAATGAACAACATAACATAATTATTTAGCCCACTTGTGGCAAAAATCGACAGGTCAGCAAGATATATGCCTCCATATAAAATAATATAAAGTAATAGGGTAACATTGTGGCGCTTAAATGTAAAAAAAAAAGTCGAACTTGGATATCTGAGCTCCATGATAGTGTTTAAATAGACAATACACATCCTCGAATACAAAAGTTCGATAAGTCCTTCTGGTACTGGCAAGATACGTATGAATAAACAATTACAGCACTGGTGGAAGATCAAATTGCTTAGTTCTATAGCAGTAAGTGTATGGAAGAAAATGTTCTTCGTGAATCCGGTCAACTTGGGTGCCGGTAGATTTTCTCTTTTTCAAAGCACTAAATCATCATTGAGCATGGAGAGTTATGAAGCTCACATTTGTTTTTACTTTGGTCATCGTTAGCCTGTGGCTTTAAGAATAACTAAAACATGGAACAAGGATTGTTATTGTGTTTTGACTATTTATGTAGTACGCCAGTATATTTGACTCCATTCTTTTTGCAGATATCAACGAATGCGATGGTGAACACGGATGTAGTCACACTTGCATTAACACCGACGGCAGTTTTATGTGTTCGTGTATGGACGGCTATACACTAAATGATGATGAAAGGGCATGTGATGGTAATGTTTTCCTCAAATATGCGTTTGTGATGTTAACCCGTTGCCACCGATATTTTTCATTCCCATCGATTAAACATATGATACATGTACATCCTAATACAGTAGCCAACACTTTGATGTGATAATAAAATCATTTGTTTTGTATGAATGTTTCTATTAAATCGGAAAGACAATTGACTGGAGAACTCCAGTGACTTGCACTGGAGTGAATGAAATCATATCTTTCTGGACGGATGCAATACGTTATCGTTAATGACAATAACTCTGACTTTTCTCGACTTAAATGTGGTGTCCTGCATGGGTCTGTTGGTGGACCTCTCCTGTTTCTTTAAATCGATCACCGATTAAGGACATTAATTATAAGCACAATGTTCATTATCACTGTAATGCAGATGAAATTCAAATGCATGCATCTTTTCAACCAACCATGACCGAACTTCCCAAAGCTATTAAACAGCTAGAGTCTAGTATTGATGATGTCAAAGTATGGATGGATTGCAATGGTCTCAAACTGAATGACAGCAAAACATAATTTTTTAATAATAGGTTCTTCACAAACGTTGGCTTAAGTCAAGCCTGAAATAAGAATTGGTAGCAGTAGTGTTAAGCTCTCAAATTCTGTACGTAGTCTTGTTGTAGTATTTGATGCTAATTTGTCTCTAAGGAGCCAAATAACACACTTCTGTCTATCTTTCAGATTTCAGAAACGAAATTTTGGTTCAATTCGAAAGCACTTCACTAAGTTTGCTGCCGAACAGTTGGCCCATGCTCTCATTTCGTCCCGTCTTGATTTTTGCAACTCACTTTTTGTAACCTTCCGCAGAAAGACATGTTAAGAATGCAACGTCTTCAAAATTGTGCTGCCAGATTACTCACTTTCACCAAGAAAAATACCCGTATTAAACCAGTCCTTCGTTCTCTTCACTGGCTCCCTGTTGATAAGCATGTAACATTTAAAATTTTGCATCTGTCCCTACTTACCTCCAAGTGACCCTGAATATTTATACCCCTCCGCGAAATCTCCGTCCTCCAAACTCACAAATCCTTCAGGTACTTCGAATTAAACCTGATAGGGGGGGTCCTTTCTCGTATATAGGCCCCCCATTCTAAAACAATCTTCCTTTCTCAGTACGCCAAGCAAAATCAATAGAGGTATTTTAATCACACCTGAAAACTAACCTCCTCAATCAAACGTAATACCATTTCATCTTCATTTACAACACATTTCCGCCCTGAATTCTGAATTATGTTTATGTTGTCTTTACCTTTCTTGGTATACTGTATGTTTCTGTATTTTTGTCGTCATTCTTATGGTAATATTCACGTAGTGCGCCATTAGTATCCTTTTGGATGGAATACGCCCTATAAAAAAATTCACCGTCATTATTATTATTATTATTATTATTATTATTATTATAAATAAATCAAAGGCAATTTGGTGGGACTCGAATCTTCGGAAATTAGCAATGCAATTCCTCTTTTCTACCACCTGAACTTTTGAGCCATATACAATGGGGTTCGTTCATTATTAACCAACTATTTTGCTGGGGTGCCAGAAAAAAAGCCATACCTTCATGTGGACTGGAAGCAAGGCTCATGGGATTTCTCAATACGAAATCAGGTCTTTAGAAATAATATTTTCAGTATGAAAAAAATGTTGAGTGGCAAGCACAGTTATAAACACAACAAAAAAGTAACTACCCCCTTTTTCAACTTACCATAACTTTTCAACACAAGTGTGTGCAAAATAATTTGGCAAGAGTGTTCCTACACTCATTGACTAACTTCTGTGTGAATATGTGATTGATCCGTGAGGTCATGCATGAGTGAGCATGCATTAAAGGTGAAAATACCACTTTTCAAAAGTCACGGGAGGTACCTCTTACGCCAAAATAATGGTAAATAATGGCATTTCTTGCTTTATTTATAAAGTGTGCTCACTCAACCATGACCTGGTTACAACATTTGATGTTTGTACAACATGTAAAGATATATTTTGCTGAAAAATATCAGATTTTAAATTTTTGCAAATAACTTAATGGATTTTACAATTTCGAAATTGAGAAAGGGTGGAAATTTTTTAAATTGAGCTCACCGAGGCGTAAAATATGCCAACAGTGCCAAAGGAGGTATAAGGCGATCAAACGATAGATGATTAAAAAATTAGCGATTAATCATTCAACAGAAACAAAATTTGTGAGAATCCTGCATCAAAAATCCCCCCAAAAGACCTTTGTGACTTTTCAAAAGTGACATTTTTGTGTTTAGTATGTGTTCACTCATGCATGACTTGACGGATCAACCACATTTTCACACAGAGGTTAGTCAATTAGTGCAGAAACACCTTTGCCAAATTATTTTGCTCACAACCGTACTTTTATAAAATTATAGTATTTTGAAAAAGGGGGTATTATTTTTTGTTGTTGTGTTAATTATTGCTTTATAAGTGTGTGTGAATATCTGGAAAAGTTATTTCCTATTTGTGTCGGCTCAATAATGGAAATTTTGTCACCAAAGTTATTTGAAACCAAATTACTGATTTTTTGAACTCTCCTCCGGACAGAGAAATGCAGCCTGATTTTTTTTTTGTCTTAGGAATATCAAGGGCAATGTTCGAAAAGCCAATATTCTTCTAGTTAAGGTTACCTAAAAGTAGCTTGGCACAAATGTAAATGTGATTTGACGATTTTGTAGGCAACGAGTATCACGTACGCATTTCCCGTATTTTTGCAGATATCAACGAATGCGATGGTGAACACGGATGTAGTCACACTTGTATGAACATCGACGGTAGTTTTATGTGTTCGTGTATGGACGGCTATACGCTAAATGATGATGAAAGGACATGTGATGGTAACACGCAACATATTATTTTTATATGAGTGCATTAACATTTTTTGGAAAAAGAAAACAAATGAGTAGAATACTTAATCGAAAACATAGTCATAATGTTGGCATAACAATAGGATAAAATCTAATAATCGGGTTTACTTGTTTGAAATGAACAATATGAAATAATTATTTTGGAAGTCCACTTGTGGCAAAAGTCGACAGATCAGCAAGATATTTGTCTCCATATCAAATAATAGGGTAACATTGTGGAGCTTCTATGTGAAAAAAAACAAATGTTGGATATCTGAACTACATGATAGTGTTTAAATGGACAATAAACATCCTAGAATATAAACTTTTGGAAAGTCCAGCTGCCACTGGCAAGATACGCATGAATAAACAATTACAGTTCTAGTGAAAGATAAAATTGCCTATATCTACAGCTGTAAGTGTATGGGAGGAAATGGGCTTCGTGCATCCGGTCACCTTGAGTGCTCATAGATTTTCTCTTTGTCAAAGCACTAAATCGTCATTTTGAATTTTTTTGCAGGGTTTCATATTTTAGACTGTATCAAAGACACTTTGAGCATGGAGAATTAAGAAGCTCATATTTTTGTTTTTATTGTGTTCATTGTTAGCCTGTGGCTTTAAGAGTAACTCAAAACATGGAACATGAATTGTTATCGTGTTTTGACTTTTGATGTAGTACGCCAGCATATTTGACTCCATTCTTTTTGCAGATATCAACGAATGCGATGGTGAACACGGATGTAGTCACACTTGCATTAACACCGACGGCAGTTTTATGTGTTCGTGTATGGACGGCTATACACTAAATGATGATGAAAGGACATGCGATGGTAATGATTTCCACAATATACGTTTGTGATTTTATTCCGTCGCCACCGAGATTCCTTAGTCCCATTTATTTAACACATGATACATCCTATTTAAGTAGCCAAAAGGTTAATGCAATAATAAAATCTTTTTCGTATAAATTTTTCAGTAATTATGAAAGATAACTGACTGGAGAACAAAGTGATAAATTAATAAGTACAGCAAAGACAATTGGCTGGAATGGAATCCAAACCATTTGACATAAGCATGGCAAGTACTATTTTCTACCAACCGAGCTATCCAGGCCTATACAGTGGGATTCATTTTTAATTAACCAATTTCTTTGCTGCAGCGTCAGTCAGAAGTCATACCTTTATGCGTATTAAAACAGAGATTGTGGAGATTTCCCTATATGACACCTGCTGTTTATAAAAAGACTGCTTTCAATATGAAAGAAAGTTAATTGGCAAGCGCACTTATTATTTGTATAAATTCTCAGAAACTTATTACCTATTTGTTTCGGTTCATAAATTGACAATTTGTCGTCGATTAAATGTATTTTAGAACCAATTTTTTCAGTTTTTGATCTCCCCCTCGGAAAAAAAAATGCACCCTTTTTTTGTCAGGAATATCAAGGACAAAAGTTGAAAAGCAGATATGCTTCTAGTTACGGTTAAGCTGGCTTGAAACATATTATGCAGTAAAAGAACATCACCTCCACCTTTCCCCTATTTCGGCAGATATCAACGAATGTGATGGTGAACACGGATGTAGTCACGCTTGTATGAACACCGACGGAAGTTTTATGTGTTCGTGTGATGGAGGCTATGCGCTTAATCTTGATGGAAGGACTTGTAATGGTAACACAATACATTTATCTCATCTTGTGGTAGAGACATATCAATGAAATAATTTTATACCTATTATAATGTCTACTATTTATCTATCTGTATTCGCGTTTACTGTTTGTGTCTAAACGGAATTCTGTATTGGTAAAAGGGTTGAAATCGAAATTATTGTTGGTATATCCAGGAAACATTAGTTTAAAGGGAAATAGTAGCTCAGGAAGTCCTTTCTACGACTGTACAGTCTTGTACACTGTTGAATATTTTTGCTATCTAAGTTATGTGGTCAAAATTATAGTACTGTTTAAACAAATGCAATCAATACACATTGGTACTGTCGAATTCGATGTGTAGCTTTGTGTAGGATCAATTTTCATCAGGGCACCAGAAACATTCAATACTGGTTAATGAACGCTTGTTCGTACAATGACGGTTATATGCTAAACGATTGAGGAAGGACTTGAGATGGTAACTTATATATTGTTTGTGGATTTACGTTAGAAATGTATCAATAGGATATTTTAATACAATAATTTTCTATATTTTTGTTTACTAAATGTGTGTATGAATATTAATATTTGTTATTAAAAGGTTTGCAATCTGAGTTATTATTGGTATATCCGAAAAATATCAATTTGATTGCATTTTTAAACCAAGTTTCAACTCAAAGAGATCTGAGCTACATGATCACCTATTCTACTAGTGTCTCTGACACGGTCTAATGATGAAACCCCCAAATAATTGCAGTTGAATACAACCAATTCTGAGTGTATTAGAAAATGTGAAAATATTTGAGCGACAATTTCAGTTTTCCACAGAAGACTGCTGTGTTATGGAATGTTTGTCTTCTGACACTAATCAATGTGCTCATTTTCATACAAATGTTGCTAGTGACAGCGTAACTGTCTAAAGTTTTATGTTTAAATGTGTTGTCCATTCACGATGTCAAAAAGCAAAGTTGAAACGTTTTTAATGGTGTTTCCACAATGTATTAATCCAAGGTTCAAATATTCCATTTTGCATGATATCAACGAAAAGGAGCAGTACCCTAACATTTGAATAATTAGTCATTAAAGGCATTGCATAACAATATTTGGAGTTTGAAAAATCTGAGCTAAAGGAGTTTTCATGCTTACAGTACTTATGATAGGGTTAAAAGTGAAGCCTTGAAAAAA
Organism: Eucidaris tribuloides; assembly: GCA_001188425.1. Classification (NCBI taxonomy): domain Eukaryota; kingdom Metazoa; phylum Echinodermata; class Echinoidea; order Cidaroida; family Cidaridae; genus Eucidaris; species Eucidaris tribuloides. Next base: position 80,654 of record JZLH01S0068802.1, read on the forward strand.
AAAGTTTGAATCGATCGTTATATGCTTTTACAAAATACAAATAATTGAGCGACCATTCATGTATTTGCTGCTGTGATGCAGAATTTTATTCGGCCCACAATAATTCATGTGCTGTTTTTCATCTGTCCATATTTTACGAGTGACAGCATAACTGTCAACATTTGTTGTGTTCTAGGGTATTCATTGAACCATTCAAACACTGTCACATAATCACTTGGAAAAGTTTGCCAATTTTCCAGATTTTAATGATATAGTTAGATGTAATTCATTTGCCCAGAGACATTTCTTGTTTAAATTTCCATTTCGATTCCATTTTTAGGGAGGGGTGAGGAAAATCGCAGTAAGTAATATTTTGATGCAATTCATTTTCTTGTTGTTTTTCTATTGTAGTCCTGTGATATTCAGGTACAAGTTACATGCTGTCTACTTCTTCTTAATAATTGCCAAGTCATTCTGTCTATTTTGCAGACATCAACGAATGTGCTGGTGAACACGAATGTAATCATACTTGTATGAACACTGAGGGAAGATTCACGTGTTTGTGTGATGGAGTATATGTGTTTAAATATCGTAATAACTAAAATCGTGTGTTTTATTGATAATAAGTTCAAAGTTTGTATTAAATGTAAGTATTATAATTCGTTGAAATTCAATTTAGTATAATTGGAATAAGTATTCGGCAATGAAAATACAAAAGAATTATAGCCATTTTTTGAAAGTTCAGTGACAAAAGTCGGCAGGCCCTCACGCCTACCCGCCTCCCTACTAAAACACATGACCAATCTTGTAATTGTGATTTATCTATTTACTTATTTAAACTGTAATATAACTTTCCTCTAATATTTTTGCAGACATCAACGAATGCGGTGGCGACCACGGATGCAGTCAGACTTGCATGAACACCGAGGGCAGTTTTATGTGTTCGTGTGATGACGGCTATATGCTGAATGATGACGGCAAGACTTGTGATGGTAACACATTCTGTTTATGAATTTTGGGTGGACCGTAAAACCTCGCAATCATGATGATTAATGTGAAAGTACATTTTATTTATTTATTTGCTTTTTTATTTCTAAGTCTGTAGTTTACATAGGCTCTGTATTTTCCTATCGATACGGGAAGTAGTAGGCTAGTTACGTTCTGCTTATGGAGTTTTTGGTAAACCTAGATCTCCTGCAAAACTGAAAGTGATTTCGAAGTAGGTCCGTATCAACCGTGACACGTCCGTTGTCAGCTGGAGGAACGACAACGGGGGAATCCTTAAGCGTAAATAAGCTGATCGCTCTTTCAGAGTTAGTTAAGGTAGGGGCTGTTTTGCGTTTCAAAGTAGGACCACGTCTTAACTTTTTTTTAATAAGGTTTCTTTGATAAATTACAAAATCGTAAGACTGACGACAGTGCAGTCAAAGAGACTGAGAAAGTCAAGATAATCTGCATTTATTTTTAGATTGCGTCACGTTCTTTTGGCGTGCAAGGCAACTTTCGTTTATGAGCAATTTTGTAGACGAACATCACTGAATTATCGACAGAAACTGGATCATTTGTGGGTTTAACTAATTTTACAAGTTTTTGGTGTAGGTTAACTTTGCGTTATCTTCTGAACTTTTCAAACGATTGGTGCAACAAGGTGACACAAAGCGTGAGGGTATGAGAGATTGGTTTTGACAAGAACGGCCTGAAACATGTCAATTAAGTTCTGGAATCTCTATATGCGATGGTTTTCCTCAGAAATGAAAGTATTTGGCATGCGTCTACCATTATTTGTCGCTGTCTCCCAACATGCTTCGTCTTTGGGTGTTGAGTGAATTAAATAAACAACACGTGTACTCAAATATCGCATTGTATTTGCATAGACTCCCATGTTTCATTGTTTCAGTTCAAGTGTCAGTCATTCAATATCACTGATTTTACTGCATTACGTTCACCTGAATCGAGACAGATGTATCATTCCAGGGAAAGGGTGGTTATTGTGGCACCGGTGTTTAGATTTTGTTTGCATAGTCTTGACATTTTAAAATGAAGTGTTTCGCTGCTTTTTTATCACATACATGCTTTGAGAACACATACGATGCGTTGGATTATTTTAACACAGTCTTACCTGTATGTGAACCTAACCCATGTTTCAATGGGGGAACGTGCATTGGAGCAACAAACACCTACTCTTGCAGTTGCACGGATGACTTTAAGGGAAACCGCTGCCAAATTCGAAAAGGTGAGGCAATCAATCTGTATCTAATTTTGTGCGTCTGGTACATCAGTTTTGGTTTTCGTGTTGGCTGGAGATCCTTCAATATTAAATGAATATGTATCCTTGGATGCATATCAGGCGCATCTAGCGTTAGCCTAAAGGGGGGGGGGGGGCAGAGGTGGGCAATTGCTGCGGATTGGATGTTTGTCGTTGATGGGCTCGGATCCGTCGTAAGAGATGGAGTGGGTGTAGAGGAGCCCCGTCGCCAGAGGACCGGCACCGAATTCGGCGTCACAGGGGCGACGCGTCACTCCCCCCCCCATAATGCATTTCCGAGTTTTGTCGGTACATTCAGTACCGGCACCCATGACATCTTGTACCGACAAAAGTGTCTCAAGTACCGGACGGAAATTAAGCCAAGAAATATAACTTTTTGAAAGTTGTAAAAACGCAATTTTTTTCAAACTTCCTCGCTCTGACCTCGCTCGCGATAAACAACCAAGATTTTGTTGAACTGGTGTTTTGCCGGTAAATTTGTCATATCATATCATTAGCAACGTCATGTCGTCAGTAATAAAAAGTGGAACTATACGTCATCTTGTGCTAACAAAATGTCCAATTTAACCCGACAAAAATAAGGCAGAGAAATTTAAAATATTTACGTATAAATCAAAATTTTTCAAAACTCGCATCGCAGTACCGGCCTAGCAATCGCAAATTAACTTATCTTATTCATAGATATTTCTTTAAAATAGATAAAATCGATAAATAAATAATAAATAAATATAATAAAGAAATAAATAAATAAACAATTAGATATAAAATAGATATATGTATATATCTACACAGGAGCGTCGATCCATTGTTTCAATGGGGAAGGGGGGAGCTAAAGTGAAAAAAATGTCAAAAATTTTCGGCGCGCTCCGCGCGCCAAGTGTAATACAGAAATTTTGCTCGGCGAAGCGCTCCGAAAAAATGGCAATTTGGTTTGTTTAATGGTATTTTAGGCCATTTTAATGTTTTATAGTGCATTGCATATATGAATTGTTTCAAAATTAATGGTGGCGGGGGGGGGAAATCGATATGTTTCCCCCAATCTGTCATTGTGGGATTCATGACGAGATATAGGACGCGCGAGTGCCGTAACTTGGTACGCCCCCCGCCCCAGGATCGACGCCTCATAACATGCGAAATCAATTTGCCGCTGTCGTACATTTGGGTGTCCTTACCCCCCCCCCCAATACCAAAAAGCTGGCTACGCTACTGATCAGGCAATTTGCAGACTCTCTACGCAATTGATAGATCACTCACTCTTAATATCAATAATGAATATGACAAACCTCATTATTTGTTTCATTAATAACGAAATTAAAGATAACATTATCTTTACATCATTACCATCTTTTATACACAGTTTAAGTAAATTAAGTAACTCTACATAAAAGAACCAACTAGTAGTACAAATATATATAATGAATAATACATTAATTATTATTTAAACGAGTAAACTAGAAGCGATGTGATAAGTGCATATTATTGCCATATAGTCCAACAGTAATTTGTATGATAATCCTAAGCAATATTAGAGAGAGTAACAGAGTGAATGAGAGCGAAAAAATGAAGGCAAATCAGAAAAGAAACTGTATATAAAAAGGAGTTTGATTACTTGACACGTGATTATGGGCTATCAGCAAAAGTAGTGACAAAAAGTAACGACCAGCCTTAGCACAGATTATTGAAGTGGTGCAATGTACAATAGTTTTAGTTACAAAAGCCTTTTAACACAAAACGATCCAAAACGCTTAGTCTTATTAAACACCCAAATCGGTTTGGAAAATTGCGAAATTGCAGGCGCTTCAGCGAACATTTGCAGCACTTCAAGTTCCGTATGCAGTAGATGTCATTGCAGGACTGGTGCGATGCTCTAAGTGATCGTCGAGGTTACACCTAGTCCAATAATCTTGGAAAATAATTGTCTCAGACTATCTCTGCATGTTCTGGGAGTGGTCGGATGAAAAAAAAAAAAACGCTTATTCGAACATTTGATGGCCTGTACACTTTTGCGTCGCTTTATGGTTACAAATGAAAATTCAGAGAATTGTTGAAACCACAAACACACACACAGGCGGGTCGATCATCATGTTTCCGAGATTGGGTTTGGCAAAAGTGGAGAAAAAAAAATCCAAAAATTTTGCCGCGCGAAGCCGCCTGCCGAAAAATTGACAATTTTTGAGTAAATGTTTAATAGTATTTTTATGCCTGTTAAATGGTTTGTAGTGCTTTTCGCAGTGCAAATATTATGAATACCAAATCATATGTTTACCCACCGCGCCAATAATTTTATTGTGGTGCGATCTGCCCCACCGCCCTCGCCCCCGACCAACCCCCTCGCCCCCCCCCCCCGTCGACGCCTCTGGCACACACAACCACACACCACACATCGAGAACCGCGCGCGCAGCGACCGCAAACACACACCAATGTTTGGCGGCTACACCGGGGTCTAACGACCTTGTGAACCCGTATTTTCAATCACGGACGTCATTCATGGTAAGACAATTCTTCGCGTCAATACACAACAGTTTGCATCCCAGCATAGAACAGACACACAGCCAGAAATATTGTTTTATCAGCATTACAATTAAAAATGTGAAATTAGTATAGTAGCCAAAATGCTCAATTTCGCTCTCTATCACCTAGGAGGAGACTCTACTCAATTCAATACAACACTTGCGAACCTTGAGATTATAAGAACTATTATTATGAGATCGTGGCTTAACAATTTATGAATGGTTCATCACATTTGTTCTAAGCAACTCGTTTGGCAATGCTTGACAATTCGCCTAAATTAATGTCATTAATATCTATTGAGTGATTTCAAGTTTGATTAGTGTATTGTGTAGTGTTATCTAAACAGCATAACACGAGCGTTAATCGCGAACTTGAAATCGAATCCGTGTTAGCGAGTTAGACCCACGAAATAATGACGGCACTTCGCGGAAAGTTGGTGTTGTAGATAGTGTTAAAAATCGTACTGCGTGAACCCGAGCTGGGTTGCTCGTGTTAACGATTTACATGCGTTTGTCCCATTCACTAACACTAGACGGCTACAGATTAAGAAAATCACCAATTCAAGTTCGTGGTTTAGTGTTAGTGTTATTTCTGTCTCGGCGTAGCTCGCTGGTGCGCCGCAGTTGTACGTGTAATGTGTATGGCATGCGCGATGCCGCGCGGTAAGCGGCAAGAAAAAAATACATATTTTTAGATTGTGAAATGAACTAAGAATAATGGGAAATAAGTCAAATAACATGAAATTAAGCGAAGGAAAGTGCTTATGCACTATCCGAACTGTGTTACATTTGTAGTACGATTGTTTAAATTCATCAAAAGATTTCTTTCAGGTTTTCCGCGGTTTTCAGGTTCGCGAACTAGGATGTGACGAGTCACGCTCGAGTTAAACAGCTCATGTTATGCTATCGATTACAGAATCGATAGTGGCCGTTAATTCCGAGTCGCCAGTGTTGGAGTTCGGTTTAAACGGCTCTTGACGTCTACTAACACTAACAATAACACTAACCCAACTTGAAATCACTCCATTCTGTACTTAACAGAGGGTGTAACGTTCTTACAAGGAAGATCCTGAGTGCCCCAATTGCAAGCGTTTGCCGATTCCTCATGGAATCGAATTGGATTGTTGCTGTGAGCACTGGATCCACGCTACGCAATTCAAAAAAGAATGTAATGACTCAAAACTGATATACCACCAGGACCACATGCCCCAAGTTGTGGCAGGTGAAGTGTCTCAAAGATAGACTTATCGAGATGTTGAAGGCAGTGGCGAAACGAACCAAAATTATTTGGGGTCAAATGCGAAATTACAATGTTATTATAACAAAATATGTAACGTTTTGTAATGTTTAGATGTATTTAGGATTTTATCAAATACGACGTAAAATAACACAAAATAAAGTCCTCTCATTTGTTTTAACATAATCGCTTTGCGTGAAGATTGTAAATTTCAACCTTACGTGTCATCTCCAGAATGAGGATTAAGGTATATCACACGTCATGCTTGATAAGCTACCTTGTTAATAACTTGCAAGTTGTTAACAGTGATATTGTTTATTGATTTATAATTGATTTCTGAAACGCAAAATAATGTCTGAGAAAATTCATGCTTATGTTATTCATCGAAAGTACATGAAGAAACAATGTTTAAAACATCACAGTGAACTTAGGAAGTGGCCAATGAATTAAATAGCAACAATTAAATTTGGTGAGTGAAGCGAGTAACGGTAAATTCATATTTAGACATTTATATAACATGAAGTCACAGTTTGAAATACTCCAACGGGAAGATCAAATGATAACTATTTCTAACTGGCAAAACTTTCTTGAGAAGGACCGTATGGCAATGCATCTTCAGGATAATCTAACCAAATTTTGTATCAAGTTTTTAATATTTAAGTGTAAACCGCTAAATTCCAGCAAGAGTAATTGCGTTTGTGAATTGCCCAAGCATACCCATAATATTTTCTATGAGTTTTTTTTTATGAATAAAGCTCCTAGCTTTCGGAGCGATACCAAAATTCCCCATTCACAAACATAATCAACCTGTAAGATCAAGATGAATATTCACGATTTATCAATTCAAGGCATCTTACGGATTATTTACGATGTCCCGATTGCTTCTCCATTGAATTAAATGTTATAAAATTGGCTCTCATTAGAAATAATACCCAAAACCGTTGACGTGCATCAACTTTATATATTTTATTTTTTATCTGTATTCAAAGATTGGGTTTTATTGATTATGCACGTCAAAAAAACAATCTATATGAATCAATCAGCTGAACATCATATCCAAATGTGAAGATTAATATAAATAAACACCTCTCATACAGACTTGGGTAAAATATTGAGTTTTGGTTTAAAATCTGGAACGGTTAAACTTCATCGCTGTTTCCATTTGCTCAGGAGGCAAATTTTAAAATCGCGACGTCCAAACGTGCACGTGCGTTACCAAAATGGTGCCAATCAGCCGTTGCCAAAAGTCCGCACAGGGGATTACCGATTGACCAATCAGAGGCGCTCTGCTCGTCTTGCTACGGTGCACAGTACGCGATTCGCAATTTTGAGCAAATTGAAACTCACAGAAAGAACAACATTCTGGACATGTCGTTGATTAGTTTTTCTCATAAAAACAATTCATGACGTATGGATCTCAGAACTTTCACACACCATTATTGTAAGTACTAATCTACTAACCGTTTGGTATTGATAATGAAGGGAAGTAATGGACTTGCAATACCTTTAACCAAATCTTAATGTTAGTCACTGACATCTAAATCTTTCTCCACAGTGAATATAACTATTCTTGAATTTTATTTTGAATGAATTGTCCAAACCCTTTTTCGACGGGTCAAGTAAAGTTGTTCGAACGAACGATCGTCCTGAACCGGAATGCTAAGGACAGTGTCACGTGACATCGGCATGCGCCGTATTTCCAGGATCCTAGCTTTTTCACAGACAGTATACTTGATGTGTGACAGTATGTGTGACTATGTGACGCTTTCCTTTTTTTTTCAATTGAAACAGCATGGATGGAAACAAGCTCGAATAAGCTTGGGAGGGGAACAGCTACTCCGTCCTAATGTTCGTGTAGATTTTATATTCATTAAATACACTCTTTTCTTTTCCATGTAATCAAACGCCCGAGTGTTCCTTGCTTTCTAAATCCCGATGAATGATAATAATAATGATGATGATGATAGTTACAGTAATAATAGTAATAATAATAGTAATAATAATAATAATAAGAATAATAATAATAATAATAATAGTAATAATCTGTTATTGTATAGCGCATAACACGTAACTTATCGCACGTTCCTACATGCCTTATGCGCTGTTTATTATTACCCCCGTGGTCAAGACAGGTACACTTTAAAGACACTATATAACACTGTAAAAGACCCATTTAAAAAAAAATTGTCCCCATTTGCTATCTGACATATCTGACAGTGTTTGAATAGACAAATAAACACCCTAGAGCACAAAAGTTCAGCCAGCCCAAAGGCTGGGGTGGGCAGCACCGGCCTACCAGAAAAAAGGAAGGTGCAAGCCCTCATCCCAGGTCGCGCAGGCCTAGCCTGCAGTATGACGGGAGGCCCGATAGGCGGCCTGGGGTGAGGGTGGGGTTGTGGAATATAGGAAGCTTAAAAGGGAAAGGGTTGGAAGTGTGTGAAGAGCTTAGAGAGAGGGGGTGGATGTGTGTTGTGTGCAGGAGGTCAGATGGAGGGGGAGGGATCTAGGACAATAGGGGTTGATGGAAGAAAGTATAAGCTATGGTGGGCAGGAAATTGTGATGGAATTGCGGGTGTGGGAGTTTTGGTGAAGGAGGAACTGCGTGAGAAGGTGGTAGAGGTGAGAAGGAGGAGTGATAGAGTGATGTCGATTGTAATGGTTTTTGAGAAACAGGTTGTGAGAGTGATATGTGGTTATGCCCCGCAAAGTGGGAGAGCAAAGTATGGAGAAGGAACGTTTCGATGATGAGATGGCAAGCGAGTGGGATGTTCAAAGTTTGGGTGAACTAGTTCTGTGTATGGGGGATTTTAATGGACACGTGGGAAGATGGATTGACGGATTTGAAGGGGTACATGGAGGATTTGGAATCGGGGAAAGAAATTTGGAAGGGAAGATGTTGCTGGAGTTTTGTGATGAGAAGGAAATGTGCGTGGCCAACACTTGGTTCATGATGGATGACAAGAG
>JZLH01S0068810.1:0-11775 GCA_001188425.1 Eucidaris tribuloides
GTATAGTACAATTATTAAAAAAAAATTGGCTGTGAAAGTGAAATTTGCTGTGTACTTTTCTATGGGATCAATTTCTGTCGGGGTCCAAGATTAATTCGATATTGGTAAATTGATGCTTGTTTCTCCCTAAGTAAACAAATTTAATTCTTCCAATCTGAGTATACACCCTAGTAGCCAGTGTATATATTGGTATATGTTTCAACTCATTTTATTTTTGAGCATTTTTGATGTCTCATATTCATTCCACTGCCCTTAAATTCAGAACCCAAAATATACAGTTTAAGTGATTGGTTAAAACCCAACCATCAGTATCCATGAAGGAAGTTAAAACTTACACATGGTGTCTGTGTATTAGACTGAGTTTAACTGCGTCATGGACATTCACTGATTTCCGTGATTTTAATTCTAGAAAATATAAATTCTACAAAATTGTAATTGCGAGTCTTGTTGAAAATTGTGGTTTTAAACTTTTGAGAATCTTTGATATTTATTCAGTTTCTGAGAATTGCCTTTGTTTCAGTACTTCCATCACAGATAATGCTATGGATAGTTGGAACTAATAACCCACTCACTGGAAATCAGTTTTATGGGTATTGTTTGTCCTTGATGTGAGGCATTACAGTAACAATGTGACAGTTTTATGTTGAGGTCATTAAATCTATCATGATTTATGATTTTGTGAAATTATTCATGGAACTGTGCTGGTACTGGTTAGATGAATTAGAAAGCATAGTTATTACTGAAAAGGGCTGATTACACCATTTGCTTGCAGTCCCAGGAATGGGTGATTTACATGATTTACAATTTTGGATTTGTAATCAAGTGAAAGAAAATGATTTCCCTTTTTGTGAGGCTGTAGTTTGAGTAGTTCATTTTCACAGCCAGTTACTGAAACGTTTGCTTTCATGTTCAAGATTATGTAAATGTATTTAAATCTCATAATTACCATCAACAAATTATGTGGTGGCTGAGAGGAGACTATAGGAACCTTGTCCCTTGTCAATTCAGTTTTCCAAGAATTTAGTCTCATACACAGACACTTAAATTTCATTACCAATAACAGTGTTGAAATGTGGTAAACACTAGTGTTGCACGACTAAGCCGCCAAAAGTCGGAGTCGTGACTATCATTGAGGAGTCGCGACTCCGACTTTAGAAATACAAGAATCGACTCCATGCAATCACATATGTATGCCATATAAACCTGTCCAAACATCAATAACAATGTGTGGGACTATGACTAGAAGTCAGTTTTTGAATGATCATAATCACAGTTGAAACAATATAAGTTCAAAAATACTTTTCAACTTGAACTTACTATACTGAACAGTCATTGTAGTGTGCTTCTGTTTACATAATGATCATGCCGAGAGAATTGAACGCTGAGAGTTGGCAAATAGTCGGAGTCGCGACTTTTGATCGGCGACTAGTCGACTCCCAAAAATCCTGGAGTCGTGCAGCACTAGTAAACACCTCATCGAATCCTCAGATTATGTCAGCATTAAGAGTAATATACAAGTGAAATGCAGCCATTTTGAACGTCAGACATATACCAATGTATACACTACCTGAAGTGTAAATCTTGGATGGAAAGATTTGTTTTGAATTTCTTTTAGTTCAGGAGAATCAAGCATGAACTTACCAGTATTGAATTGCTCATGTGCCCTGATAGAAATTGATTCAATAGAAAGCTACACAGCAAATTTGCCAGTCACAAGATATACTGATGGGAGTTCTTTTAAATGAGCTAACATTTGACCACAAAATTTTCACAGCAGAATTTTTATGTAATTTACTTGATTTTAAAGTAGTTTTACCCCAAGTTGAGGACTACCTCCAATCATGCTTTGTACCTTTAAACCCATGCTTTCTATAGTTACACAAATAGGATTGAAAATTTCTGCCAATACACAAGATATATCCAAAGACTGTTTTTATCACTGTATTAAATCATTCTACAGAATTTTATATGTTTTGTATCCCATGAAATTTTTAATCAGCAAATTTGCGAATTGAAGGATATTTTTGCTGGGAAATCCAAAGTTATTGTCAGCCATTCCATTAATCTGCCCTGTTCAATATTTTGAGCATAAAACCCATTTTTGGGCACAACCCCCTCCATTGAAAACATTCTAGTGAATAGTGATGCTCATGCTCTCGTATGCAACAGTTTGGTTACTACCACGTTGATATTCGCTGTATTATCTGTGTTCATGGGAGTGGGTATTCCCAGCCCCTGAAACAACATGTATATATTATTACAGCTGTCAAACTGAAAGCATTATATAAATGGTTGATTTTAATTTTAGTTTGTAGACTTCTCTATTTCACTTCTTCTCGTCTCAGTTTCCCTTTTGATTTGTCAAGAGTACTGACTGTTAGCAAAGTTGATTTGAAGAAATAAAAGGGAAGTGTAGCAATAATATACAGATGTGATTTAAGTTTAACTAGAAGGACTTTTTTGCTTGACATGAACAACTGGTGTAAAGTGACCTCGTTCATGGCTCAGTAACTTAGAATGCTTGTTTATCCTCCCAAAGAGAAAGCAAAATACAAAACTTGTCCACCGGTGCGTAAAATTGAAGTTTAGCTGCGGATCATGTGATAGTTGGGTTATGGATGTCCCTGATATCAGGTATCTTGTTGGGTAAGAATTAAAAAGGAAGTTGAGATTTGTGACTTGTAAAAATTGTTTTTCACAAGGATTATGATATTTTAAAGGCACTGTATAAAAACCACACACACAAAATGTACAGTTAAAGGAACAGTACTATGGCATTGATTTGTGTTTTTTTTTAAATACGTTTTTAATTCAAATTACATCATATTTAAAAGGACATATTGACTCAGTTACTAGGAAAGTTTTATACAAAATTCAAATTTAAAGTAATTACATGTAGGTTATATCTAAATACAGTGTCTCATGTGCCACAGTTTTGTATGTGATTGTATGTGAGATTCAACATTTGAAGAGGGAAGGCTTATTTGTAAAAAAAAATAAAATGGTTCTTTGAAAAGCACTGAATATCTTGTACATAACCTTTGCAATAGCTTGGACCTGCTCAAGTGAAAACATTACTGGTTTTACCCAGGAAAGAAGCTTGACTAAAGCGTGCTTATTATAAATACCTTAGAGAAAATGGATTATCATTCATGATTATCCACCTACTTTGAGTGTTTTAATCAGTTTCCGTAATACCTGTAAATCAGCTTAATTTTAAGACAGCTTTGATGCTCCTTTTATGGCTAATGTGCTAGGCAGTGGTGTGATTAAAGAAAGGTTAAAACAAAATCATGAAGAAAAGATCAAGATTTTTCTTTAGATGTGTTTTAACTCTTTGGTTGCTAGGCTGAAATCTGGGCAAGCTAGCCAGAAACTAGATTGTGTTGTCAATGTGGGTGTAATTTACTTCTTAAACATTATGCTATTCTCTGAAATTTAAGTGTAATCAACGCAAATCTTTTAAGTAAAGTTAGTAGGTTCAATGCTCGTTTATTTGAAAAAAAAGGGACTAATTTGTATTCTATTCAGTGACGTTTAAATGTGGAATTAAAAGATATAAATGATTGTGTTCTTGGTGAAACGGTGCACCACATATCAAGGCTATACATGGTGGAGCTAGTGCGCCACACAAAGTACTATTAAATGATGAATTCATGAAGTTCTGTCAAATTAGCCCCCTCTTCCCCACAAATGGGGGCAATTTGGGAGGGATGATTATTTGAAAAAAAAAATTATTTAAATGTTACAAATCTCATTTGTTTTTATTTGATAAAAAAATGACTAACTCTTAATAAATCACGGTGTTAAAGGGACTGAATCGTGACCATCGACCGGCCTGATGAGAAAACAAAACTCACGGCCGTCACCCTGTTCGCTAGCTCCGTTTCGAGTTACATACTGTATACGCGGTGGGGTGTTTATTTCGTTGCAGTGCTCAGCGGACCGCGATGGACGCACACGCTAATACGAAAGAGCCCGAATAATCAATTTGGCACGTTTCGGTAAATTTAGTAGGACCTCCACTAATTCGCTGCTTCTCATTGGTCATACTGAATGCACAGTCTGCCAGTGCGCTGCTGCGTGCATCGAACTGGTTTCGCAAAACATCAACAGCCACGATTCAGTCCCTTTAATTCAGCCATGTTTTTGGCTCGAGAACATTTAACATTTTTTAGATACAAGGTCCTATCACTTTACCAATGATATAAACATTTTTTTCTTCTTCTGTGCTAGGATGTAGTGACATACCAAGCTGACGGAAGACGAGGCACCCTTGTCACCCACGAATGCTTGCCTCCAGAAGAATAACCACGATTTTTGTAAGTTTATTTGTGCACTTTACACCTTTGGAGGTCTTACTACATATGGGTGCAGACTGCAGAGGCATCTACCCTCCTTACTCAAAAGTATTGCAACATACATTATAACACATGCATTTTGAGTTGAAGGGGCGTTTCTATAATGACGTCCTAGTGAAGTTTATTATCTGAAAATGAATTATTTGAAATGAAATCAATGAATACTATTTCTCCTTGTTCCTGTAAGGCACAGAGATAATCAAATGCAGGCGCACTCATTGCAGAGGAGTTGGAACATAAAATGTAACGGTTTTGATGGCTTGAAAATACTTCCAACATACAAAAAATGCCAATGTGTTCCTCTGACGCAGTCTGAGAATGAAGGCAACACCCCGTGAAGACGAAAGTGCCTCCTATCTTCATAAAACAGTGGTAAGGAGGATAAGCCCCATATTTCAGAAAGGTCCTCTTTCAGCTATAATTTCTTATTCTTTCTCAATTCTAAAGGCAGTTTACTATTGCAAACATACTAAAATTTCCTGTCAGGTGACTTTTTAAGTACATTAGATATAACGATGCAAAGAGATGGCCATCATCTTTAATGACTAGCCCTATCCTCCTTACCACTGTCGCATGAAGATAGGAAATACTTTCTTCTTAGCATTGTGTTGTCTTCTTTCTGAGACCATGCCAGAGGAATGTATTGGCATTTTTTGTTTGTTGGATGTCTTTCCAAACCATTAAAACTATTTCACGGGAAATATGAAACCGAATTACAAAGTTAGTGTGAATTAACACTCCACCCCTTTAGGGGGGGGGCCAAAAAGGGTTAAATTTCATGTTCCAACCCCTCTGTCATGGGTGCGCATGCATTTGATAATCTGTAAGCCTTGGAAAAAAAAGGAGAAAGAATATTCATTGATTTCTGTTCAAATAATTTGTTATTTTCTGATAATAAACTTCACTAAGATATCAGTGTAGAAAGACGCCTTCAACTCAAAGTACATGCGTTATAGTGTATGTTGCAATACTTTTGAGTAGGGAGGGTATGTGTGCGGTCAAACCTGTATAGAAAGGTGTGGCGGTGTCGTGGTGTAGAGGATTGTTCTCTGCCTTTCACTCATGAGAGATCGGTTCAATTCCCACCACACGCATTTTTGTCCTTCAGCAAAGCGATTTATCCCCATATCCACATTGCTACTCTGCACCAAGAGTGAAATGGGAACCTGATGGAAACTGAGGCCACTGTAATGATAGTTGTAACTTGTAGGGCCCTCTGATAGAACAGTGCTTGTCACTGAAGAGGCTACCCTATTTTAATAAGATGATGTAAAGGAACACTGAAAGGAAATAGTAAAAGTGTCCTTTGGAGAGAAGTACAGTTTGATTTCCATGTATACATGTATACACTACACAAAAATTTAGTCCCCCTTTTTCAAAATACCATAACTTTTTAACGAAACAAATTTTAGCAGAGAAATTTTTCAGGGGTGTTTTTACACTCATTGCCTAACTTATGTGTTAAAATGGGATTGATCTGTCAGGTCATGCATGAGTGAGTATGTATGAAAGGCAAAAGTCACAGGAGTCATTTACATGTATTATGCCAAAATTACAGTAATTTTTTTTTGTTTTATTAATAAAGTGTGCTCACTCACCCATGACATGGTTACAACCTTTTATGTTTGTACAACATGTGCTGATACTTTTCCGGAAAAATATCTGTTTTCAATTTTTTCAATAAACTTAATGGATTTTGCAATTTCAAAATTAAATAAGGATGAAAATTTTTTAATTGAGCACACTGAACCAAAAATATGTGGAAAGTGTCTGGGGAGGTGTAAGGGGGTCAAACGATAGATGATCAACAGAAATAGCCCGATGAAATCGTTCATCAGAAACGGAATTTGTCAAAATCCTGTATAAAAAATCCCCCAAAATGACCCCTGTGAATTTTGAAAAAGTGACATTTATACATTTAATATGTGGTCACTCATGCATGACTTAATGGATCGATCACATTTTCACACAGAAGTTTGTCAATAAGTGCAGAAATACTCCTGTGAAATTATTTTCCTCAAAACTATTTCGTAAAAAAAGTTATATTTTGAAAAAGGGGGAATTTACTTTTTGTGTAGTGTTTAGTTTGATCTCTTAGGAGTTGAGTTGGTGCCCTATATACAGCAGAGTTTTGAAGAGGCTACCTTGGGTACATGTAAATCAGACATTATTATTATCATTGTTGTTATAGCAATCTATCCAGGGCTTCTATATTTTCATGCCTCCGCAACGAAGTTGACGGAGGCATCATGTTTTCGGGTTGTCCGTGCCTGCATGCGTGCGTGCGTGCGTCCTTCCGTCCGTCCGTCCGTTACCGGATCTCGTTACCGCGATAACTTGAGAACCCCCAATCGGATTTTGATGTAACTAGGACCAAGTATGAACTATGAGCCACAAATGAACTGATTAGATTTTGGAGCTCAAAGGTCAAAGGTCACCGGGCCTTAAATATGGATTTTACTGTAACTTGGTCAAGGGTCACATAGGCTTATGCTTATTCATCTAATTGGTCTTGCTACCGTGGTAACTTGAAGCTTTTCAAATTACTTCAATTGGATGGGAGTGCACCGGACTGCGGAGGCATTCCCATCGACTGCGCACAGTCGAACTGCTCTAGTTTTTTTCTGAAACATGTCAGCCTTTTTTTTTGTATATTGGCAAACTAGCGTGGGAATTACTTGTGTTCAATGTGTGAATTATGGCTGTGTACGTGCAACCGCTTTGACAAAAATTCTTTTGTAATTGATTCTATGTTTGGATTATCACACAAGTTCATAAGTTCTCTCTCTCTCTTTATCCAATTCAGAAATTTGCTTTGTTCAAATATACAAATGCACAATAGGTACAAACGTATACAAAAGTTAGGTATACAATGAGGACATGAAGGTGCATACCCAGAAACCACATAAATCGATATACCAACATTGGTAAAAAAAATTATAATCATGTGTTTGGAGTATTTTAACCATACTAACAAAATTCTAGGAAATGCTTCCTTAAATGAGTGGGTGTATAAATTAAATACTTCATGTAATTTATGAAAAATAAAAGTGTAAGTATATACCTAGCTTAAGTTAAGAATGTTTGTTGGTGATTTTCAAAATAACAGAATCTGTAAGGAAAATATCCTTTCATCAATGAAATGTGTAAAGTTTGTGAAAGTGGAAAAACAGTTTTTACGATTGATTGAGTTGTTTGTGTTTTTTCCTTTCTCAGATTCATGTACTACAGTGCTCCTATTGTCTACCAAGCCGATTTTCAGTAAATGTTAAAGGTAAGTGATGATAATGTTAGTTTCCATCAGGCATCATCAGTATCATTGTTATTTAAAGGGAATTCCAGGCTCTTATAGCAAGTTGCTTTGAATAGAAGCATACAAATCAGTGAAATGTCAAAGTTTTCGAAAAATCAGAGAAACAAAATGTACAATTTTGAAAATTCCAAGGATCATTACAAAATTGGCAACTTTGTGATATCTATTGCGAGCAACCTTGCATTTGTTTTATGTGCGAAGTATCACTAAATTTGTATTTTCTTAAAGTTTATCTATTTATTCATTCATGTCTTTTTTGAAAAGCAGAATTTTGTTTGAAAATGGCACCCTGCTGTAAATAATAAATTTTGATACGTGAATGCATTATCACATGGACGTCACAAAGGAAATCATGTAAGACATTACAAAACGATATCATACATACTGAAAATTGTAATCATTAGGGAGTAGATATCACTTTGTCAGGATGCCAACTGGTTATGTTTTTATGACATTTAGTTTTTCGTCATCCAAAGTAAGAAAATCAGAATTTTTAATGCAAAATATATTTTGCCTTAGATTTAATATGTGCAATTTACCCAAATATGTTTTTTGCCTCCAATTTATGATTTTACTGTGCCTCGGTATTGCCCTATTCAAAACTTTGGTCTACTTTTCATTCATATTTTTAACATGTGTTATCGTCTGTTGATCTTATTTTTTCTAGGTAATTGTACTTTTCCTATGATAACCCATCCTTGACTCAAGTAACTTGATCATTTTTTATTTGCCAGCTGGAGCCCCAATCATTCACAGTTGTCCGGGCAACATCACGGTGGTAGAAGAACGCCGGGAAACCAATCACGTGCTAGTTGACTGGGAGGAACCGACCTATCAGACAGTGTGTGGGGACGAGTCCGGTCTAGAATCGGTGTCATACAATCAATCACACTATCCATCAAGTAGTATCTTTGATCCTGGCCTAACTCTGGTCTCATATTTCTACGAGCAATACGATGCAGTGGCCCAGTGTTCATTTTTTGTCAATGTCACCCTAGGTAAGACTGGGCATTTGTCCCCAAACTTTGTCCCTTCCCCTACCCCACCCTGCTCCCATTTTAATCTTGTAAATTTGTTTTATTTTTTATTACTGGTAATAAGAAAATTTTTTGGGAGTAGGGCACTAGTTCTCCCTTACTGAACATAGGGATGGGAGATGGGAGCCCCTCCCCCCACCCAGAAAAAAAAATCTTGAAATTAAGGTATAATACTTCTACCAGCAATATGACACAGTAGCCGAGTGTTCATTTTTTGTCAACGTCACCCTAGGTAAGACTGGGCTTCCCCGCAATCCATGAAAAAGTTTCAACTCATATCATTCTGCAGGTATGGTACTTTTTCTACATGTTTGAAAAAAATGGTTTTATTTCTATAGGTATTAACAATTAAATTTGAGAAAGTGTTTTCTTTTTATGCCTCTGCACTGAAAGTGCCCAAGACATCATGTTTTGGAGTTGGTGGTTGGTTGGTTTGTACGTTACAGGTTCTCAGTACCCCGATAACTCATGAGCCATTGATCAGATTTTAATGAAACTAAGGTCAAGTATGTACTATGATACAAAGATGAATTGATGAGATTTTGGGGTTGAAAGGACAAAGGTCAAAGATCCCAGGACCTAATATATGGTTGATTTGGGATTGTTATTGCGATAACTCAGTAATGGCTCTTCTGATTTGATTGTAACTTGGGTCAAGTATTAAACATAAGGCACCAATGAACTGATTGGATTAGAGTTTAAAGGTCAAAGGTCTTGATGCCTGATACGTGCTTGATTTGGGCTCATTACCATGATAACTCAAGAATGGCTTGTCGGATGTTAATGTAACTGGATTGAAGTATGTGTTATGAGGCATGTGTTATGAGGCATCAGTAATCTGATTAGATTTGGGAGTTGAAAGGTCAAAGGTCACGAGGCCTCATATATGTCTAATGTGGGCTGGTTACTGTCATGATAACTCAAGAATGGTTTATCGGATTTCGATGTAACTTGTGTCAAGTGTGTAGTATGAAAGACCAATGAACTGATTAAATTACCGAGTTGAAAAGTCAAAGGTCAAAGGTCACAAGGCCTCATGTCTGATTTGGCTCATTATCGCAGTAATTTAAGAACAGCTTATCAGATTTTAGTGTAACTTGAGTCAATTATTTAGGATGAGGAACCGATGAACTGATAAACTTTTGGAGTTGATAAGTCAAAGTTCACAAGTTCTTAAATATGTCTGATTTGGTCTCATTCCCATGGTAGCTTGAGGCTTTTCAATTTTAGATGAAATTGGGTTACAGTGTGGACTGTCGAACTGTTCTAGCTTCAGTTCTTTAATCAGGAAAATATCTGAAAAATTAGTACCTAGATAAGATAGGCATCAACTTAAATTCACATATCATGCCTAAAATAAATGAGTTATTCCAGCCATCCAGCCATCCAGCCATCCAGCCATCCATCCATCAATGAATCAATCAATCTATCAATGAATGAATGAATGAATCAATCAATCAATCAATCAATCAATCAATCAATCAATCAATCAATCAATCAATCAATCAATCAATCAATCAATCAATCAATCAATCAATCAATCAATCAATCAATCAATCAATTCATCTATTTTTCAGTTGATACTACACCCCCTGAGGTCATCGGCTGTCCAAGTGACATTCATGTTACTGCCAGTGTTGGTGAAGACACCGTGGAGGTCAACTGGACTGAACCGACGGCCACAGATGTGTCGCTTCCACTCGCCATCCGATCATCCTCTCAGAGTGGGGACGCATTTCAGAGCTGGGACCAATACCACTGTCACATACCAGTTCATAGATGCTGCAGGGAATGAGGGAGAGGAATGCTCTTTTGAAGTATTTGTTCAAGGTAAGGGGTTTAACTTGTTGCCTCTGGAATCCGGTATGCCATGTTACTGTGCAGAATCTTGTAGGCAAAGGATTAAGATTGAGATCTTGATTTTGCACACCCAAACTGATGTTGTTTTTTTTTATTCAAATTCATTCCAGATGTAGAAACATGCATAAAAATACCTTATTCAAAATTTTGGATTCACATTTTGTGTATTAAAAAAAAAATGAAGTCTGAATCATTTGAAACTGAGTCATTTGCTCATTATGTAATAGTAATCTAGAATTCAGACACCAGCTGTAGCTTTTACCAACTGATTGCTAGTCTAACCCACACTAAAAGAGGCTACTTGGCACTAGCCCAACTTCGCTGGTGTGAGTTTATGACCTCATAAGCATTGATAGGCAGGTTTTCTGTTTTCACAAAATGATACATACACAATTTATGTCTGGTGGTCGCACTCACGGCTGTGTAAGTGTCTCATCGGGCCTTATATTCATGAAAACCGACTTCAGCTCCAAGGCTTCATGGAAGGTGAACATGTATATCGTTGGTTGTCCGACAGAAAGACCTTAGCATATCTCGAGACGGTGGTCGAATAAAATAACCAAACTTGGCAAGGGTCAAGTTCAGGTCATGGGTCATCTTTTGGTCCAAAACACGTGCGCGCGCGCGTCTTCAAATGCGTGTACGGGCGCGTCAAAAAATAAAAATGCTCCAAATGACTTCTTATTAACGGTACCATATGTTTCAGGTCATTTGCAGCATTTTAGTGCGTGCGCGTACGCGCGCGTTTTTTCGCGCACAACCCTTTCCCGACCAAATATCGTTGTTTTTTCGATGGATTTGGATTTCTGACTGAATTCTCCATCAATTAGAGCCCTTTCCCGACAACTAGGACCCAAAATATCACTTACAGGTCAAAAAACGTAAATGCGCGCGCATTACGCGCGTAGTGAATAATGGGCGTTTTTAAATCACTCATAACTCTCTAGAACTAACGGTGACCCCTTCTTTTTATTGCTTATTCTGATAGACTATGATGCGTAGATAGCATTTCAGGCATCGCTTTCTATGCCAAAGTGTTGTGACGTCTTCTATGACGTCACAAAGAAAAATCGTATTTCGGGCATATCTCATGACTGGAGTCGAGTAACATCACCAAACCTGGTACAAAGTAACTTCAGGTCAAAGGTCATCGTGCGTGCTTATCATATGCGTGCGGGCGTCACCACGAATGCGTACGCGTACG
>JZLH01S0068811.1:0-27054 GCA_001188425.1 Eucidaris tribuloides
AATCCAATTAGCAGCCACAGAGCATTCATTACGTATTGTAAAGAGCATCTTATAAGCGACAGTAATGAGTGTCTTTGAATCGCTATTGACGATGATTCTTTCTACGATGGGACCTGAGAAATTTGCCTCACTAATTAGCGATTATCTCCATCAAATGCATTAAAATTTGTTGGAGAACAAGGGGGCTTTCTAATGCTAGCAACTTTATCTTATTCAATTTGTAATTGCATATTTTCGATGACAATTACCAATCTGGGAGATACGGAACCTTTTCCTTGGGTATTTGGTCAATGCCCACAGGTCCAGTCAGTTACGAAGAGCTCGAAGAAGGAATAGGTAAGAAGTTCTTTCACTGCGCAGAAGACTCAGTGACAGTGTATGAACGGTACACAAAACAGAGCGCTCGATTTTACGGAACACGTGACTCTGTAATCTTATGTAAATGAAAATTGGGGCTGGCCATGTCATTATACGTACCATTTGGGAACATGTGTTTCACAATTGTTTATAATGTTGTGAATGACCTATACAGAGCACTCTCGTTTAAAGGCAAAATCTCTTGTTCTTCATCTTTAGAGTTTGTCTTTGATTCTATTGTTTTGTAACCCTGATGTAAAGAAATGTTGTTTACATAAGAATTTTCTTTTTATTACGAAAGATGTACTGTATATAATTTTTCAGATTGTGAACAAACAGTATTTTATCCAATTATTGTTTTGTGTAATGTAAAGAGGTAACATAGATACCAGGTAAAAGTATTTCTCTCTGAATACCCTTCCACAACCTATCATTAGGGATAATATTCTCCGTCATGCTCTGCCGCAAAGAATTTTGATGGCACGTTTATTGCCAGTTTGGCTCACAGTACTATAATCCGGATACTAAAATCGGTGGGGGGGGGCACTGTTCATTTACAACGTGTTACACAGCGCTTTGTGAACAAAAAACGCGTACAAAAAGTTGTTTTTACGGGTTGGACGTTTGTACTCGCGTACATTTGAAAAAGGGTATCAAAGTAGCCAAAACAGGAAAAGGTATTATTTTATCAGAAAGTTTACTTTAAAAGGGTATCTTTTCAGACCTTAATACTTGTTGTGGATATTCTTGAGATCGAAGATAAGTACTTTTTAGGGAACATTTTGAAAGTCCATACACGCGCGATCATGGTGTACACCTCTAATGGCGAGTGGGTCCCCCCCCCGGACTGAAAAATCCATAAGTATCGTCATATTAACTTTGTAATTTGTTTTCCCGGATTGATGAGAATATTTGTTTTTAATCGGCAAGCTGTAAAACGTGTTAGTCTACAATATAGCAATTATTGCCTAACAGTAAACAAATTATCGTCAACAGAACCTTATCAATTGCGTCATTGATGGGTCACACGAGTCGTTTCACCTTCACTTTTAAAATCCCCGGTCAGACTGACTCGGAAAGACAATCCGTTTGGTGGCACACTCGGAATAAGGGTCAATTTTAACCAAATTACGTTGTCAAGGTTGACCAAATATGAGTCAACTGACTTGGATTTTTGGACTGACTTGGATTTTTTTTTTTTCACTTGACCCGGAATTGGGTTTTATCCTGACACTTTTCCGGCTGTGGCCCCAACGGATCCTTTCTCCGAGTCAGGACTGACCGAATTTTTAGATGTTGCCACAATGCGTATAGTTTTGACCCACTATTGCGTAGCGGGGGGGGGGATAATTTCCCCCAGGTAATGCATTTTCCTAATTTTGTTCGGGTACGTTTCAAATTTTGTTGGTACATGTAGGACTGTCATTCCATGACAATCTATACCAACAAACTGGTCTCATGTTACACTCGCTAAAATTTCCGAGTCAGTCTGACTCGGAGAAGGAATCTGTTTGATAGGGCACAACCGGAAAAGGGTCAGGTTTAACCACATTCGGGTCAAGTTGACCAAAATCGAAAGTCAGTCAGTTTGACTCATATTTGGTAATATTTTCGGGTTGTGCCCCAACGGATCTCTTTGCCCGAGTCAGACTGACCCGAATTTTTAGAGTGTATACAGCGAAAATATTAAGCCAAGAAATGACTGGGTTTTTTTCAAACTCGATCACTTTGCTCGCTCGATAGACGATCAAGATTTTTTTGACTCGGTGCTTTGCCGGTAATTTGTCATCATATTATCATTCAAGTCATGGTCGTCAGTATTGTGCCCTGCTTATGTCGTGTAGTTTTGTCTCTGTGTGCGTGTGTCTATGTGTGTTTGTGTGTATAGCATACACACATGAATACATTCATATAAACCAAAAACAGTTGATAAATTAATTATTATTCATGTGTTCTGCGGTACGGAAGCCACTGGGTTGGAAGAGGGATAGCGTGTTGTCGGTGGGGGGGGGGTAACTTACATGTAGATTAGAAGTCGACGGAGTGTGTCCTCTGAAGAACTCCAAAACCTATACCCACAAATCTAAGGTCCCTTTTGCGTAAACAGGCACCCACGTTCTAAGGGTTTCAATTTTTGTTCTTGAAAACTGAACTTGGATCGTCATGTCTAAAAACTAAGGATCTTGTTTGATGAACAGGGGGTCCACGTATAAGATTTTATTATCTCGTGATACCATCTATACTTTAGTTACCACCCGCCCCTCCGGGGGGGGGGGTAAGAGGTGAAGAGGTCGGGCCGTCAGTACTGAAGAACGGGGCCTTCACAACTCCGTCAGGTTACGAGAAGCTCGAAGAAATAATCTTAATGAAGTCTTCACTCGGACATGTCGAAAACAATCAGTGACATTGTATGGCGGTTGACACAAGAAGGCGTTTAAACACGATTTTACGGAACATGTGACTCCGTGCATTTCCGGAACATAGTGCTTTCACAATGTTTTGTTATGTGAATTACCCTATACAAGTGCACTCTCGTTTAAGCAAAATCTGGTCCCATATCTTGGACTTTCTGTTTCTATTGTTTTGTAAACCATGATATAAAGAAATTATTGTTAAAAGAATAATTATCATGGGGTCCTCGAGAATTTTTCTGTTACGAGTAGTGTAAATGTACTGTAATGGAGTGGGGGGGGGTGGTGGGGCGTTTGTTTATTACAAGTGTAGAGTTAGACCATAACGCGTATAAAAAAAAAACGCCGTAACAAGGGTTGTTTCTTTACGTTCGGGTGTAATGTACGCGCAAATCGGTATCAAAATGCTAAAGATCAGAAAAAACTGGTACACTTTAACAGGAAGGTTATACTTCAAAGGTATCTTTTCAGATCGAATACATATCAAATAGGGTATTTCTAACCAGAAGTTTGATTAAAAGGGTATCTTTTCAATTTGAATACATGTACTTGTATTAGGGTATTCTGAGAACGAAAGCATAATTAACTTGTGTTAGGGTTATTCTGAGATCGAAAATATAATTTACTTAGTTTAGGGATCCATATTTGAAAATTCATACAGTGCATGGTGTACACTTCTAAGTGGGCAGTGGCCCGCCCCCCCCCCACACTATAATCCCAAATATTCGTTCATATTAACTCTGTAATTGTGTGCCCCAATTAATAAGAATTTTGCTCATCGAAACGTGAAAACGGGTTTATTCTACAATAAAGGCAATATTCCCAACAGAAATACATACTTCATCAACAGAACTTGTTCAATTGCGCCATTGGATGGTGTCAACACAAGCGGTCACCTTCAAACAATTGCTCGTAGTTTGGAAACCAGCAAGTTAGCACGGGGGGGGGGGGCCTAGGCAATTCCAGCCCCCCCCCCCCCTAATGCATTTTCCGAGTTTTGTCGGTACATTTGAAATTTGTCGCGTTACATGTAGACCGTCACCCATGGGCATCTCTTACCAATCAAAATTGTTTGTGAAGTTATACATACGAAAATAAACCAAGAAAAAACTTTTTTTTTTTCAACTCGATCGCCTCCGCTCGCTCGCATTAACGACCAAGATTTTATGGACAGTGCTTTGCCGGTAATTTGTCAATCATATATTAACTGTTATGTTGTCCAGTAAATAGGAAGAGAACCAAGTTCATCTTGTACTACAAAGTGTCCCATAACTGACAAAAATAATGGCAAAGAATTGATATTTTCAAATGTTAATATCCCAATTAATTTTTCAAAACTCACCTCGCACCGGGGCTCTCGCTCGCCAAATAACGTTTGCAAACTGTTGATATTTTACCGACCCATTGTCAGTCATAATGTCATGCCCATGAGTATAAAAAATGGGGAAGGTAATTTCACTGATGTATAAATATGTAAAAGGAACGCTCTCCTCACGCTTCAGAAAAAAATTGCTTGAGAAGCATGACCTTTCTGTACAGATTTCAAAGGGATTGGAACTCAGCCAGAAGTATATCAAAACAGGAAAGGGTCTAATAAATATTGATTTATTCTGCACCTTGACCGTTTTTTAACCTGGAATTTATATTTTGTCGATACTTCATTATATATGAGATAGTAAAAATGTTATATACGTTGATAGTGAGTGTTCTGACACATGAAAGCTACATGATCGTTTTAGGTGCTGCTTGGAATTCGCTCCCTCACGCATAAAATAAAATCCACTTTCATGTTGTCGCCAAGACATCATAATGTTAGTGGCCGAATAGTAACTGTTGGCATGCAACAGCAAAATGAGAGCTTGGCTTGGACTCCCACTTTCAACCCCCCCCCGCCCCCCCCTTTAAAAAAAAAAATACAATAATTAACGCCCCGGTACGCCCATGAATCGGCGCACGGACGTATGATATAAAATTACAATCAATACTCGATAATACACGGAAATCGTGGCCGTGAACGACAAAAAAATGCTGAATGATTTCAACTTGGTTTAATATTTCCCACTCGTTATTGTTATTTTCTTAACTTGTTAATAATACTATATGAAAATTCTCCTTCTTCTTCTCTTCTTCTTCTTCTTCCTCTTCTTCTCCTTCATCTCCATCATTTTCTTCTCCTCCTTCATCTCCATCGTCTTCTTCATCTCTTTCGTCTGCATGCCAATTCTTATTCTCATCTGATCTTCTCCTTCTCCTCCTCCTCCTTCTTTTTCTTCCCTCCCTCTCTTCCTCCTTTTTCTGTTTCTTCTCTCTCCTCCTGCTCTTTCATTTTCTCTCCTCCTCCTTTTTTTTTCTTTGTTCTGTTTACTCCTTCTCCCCTTCTTCTCCCCTAGTCCCTCCCCTTTTTCCATCCTCGCTCCTCCTCCCGGCTCTTCTTCTTTCTCTCTCTTCTATCTTCTTCTTCTTCTTCTTCTTCTTCTTCTTCTTCTTCTTTCTTTCTTCTCTTCGCGTTACTGGTATAAAATTGTACATCAATACGACTATATACACGGGAAATCGTGGAGAACGACAAAAAAAGCAAAGAGTTTCACGTTTGTTTATAAAACAATAACGAGTGGGAAATTAATTATATAATTATTTCCCACTCGTTATTGTTTTATTTGTTTAACTGTTAATATTATTAATGATAATTTCTCCTTTTCTTCTTCGTCTTCTGAACTTATCGGAAAATTCAAACATTCACATTTTGTTTCTTCATGGATTTACTTACAAAGTTAATACAATAAGGCTTACAAGCAAGTACATACCAAGATTGGGTCCACGATCGGTGGTTAGATAAAAAATAAAAACACCGAGATATTGCAAACAGAACAGAATTATATGTACAGGTACATGTACACTAGTTTTCAGCCATCCAGTGCAATTTATCCGTTCGATATAAACATGTAGTACACTAATTCACTCACGTACAGAAACACACCACACACCACCCACAACCCACACCACACACACAAACACCACAATCACACACACACACAACCACACCACACATACATACACACACACAAGGGGGAGAGAGAGAGAGTAGCTTTGTATACTGTTGTCCTTGGGTAAGCCAATCAGCTTTCGTTATCGAAGTGGCAGTTGTTGATACATATGTTTGCTCAACGTGTGCGGTAGCTTTTTGACAAGGCGCTCTCGCAGTTACGGCAAGCTGAAGCGAGCCCAACAGCTGCCGCGCTTGGCTGGGCTTGCTTTGCTCGCGCACAAACTTACAGCGAGATGGCCTTGTCAGAAAAACTAGATGTTGCGGGACTGTGTACGGAAATATTTTTTGAACGTGGCGCGCCTGGAGCTAGGAGAGAACAGAATTTGACACGGCGAAATGCACGAACTCTCGTATTTCGTTAGCGCATATTAAGCAACAGAGTGCGGTATCACTCCTATTTGAAAATTCGCGGACAGAAACCGTTGATTTATTTCTAATAAACGCTCGTGTTCCTTATATTAACCGGCTTTGTTTTTCGAATAACTTTCAAAAATCATATTGATATGGTTAATCATTTATTACCAAGCTTCACAATAATTATCTTCTACCACATAGTGATATAATGAAGGAAAGTCAAATTTTAGGGGAAATTTGGCTGCAAAAGAGATCTCGTAGCTTTAAGTGTATGCAATTATCACCTATCAATTAATTATAAGACGCACCACTCGACCCCGGGGAATGGTGCGTCGATGGGTGGGTCATTTACCAACAAATTAATGATGCAGGGTACCGCCGTGGAAGCATTTGGTCCGTCACAGCATGGAATGGGTGCGTCAGTTTGTATACGTTTTAAATAGGCTAGGCTCAGTCGTAAGAAAATGGTCCGTCATAGTCGAGACAACACAGGTGGCTCATGGTATATGAAAAATCCGACTCACGTTTGACAAGTGACGCACCATTCCGGGGGTCGAGGGGGTGCGTCTACAATTGATAGGTATATGTATTTAGAATTGTTATTAGGCTTAATACGTGATTTCCAAAATGGATGAAGCATGCAAATGATAACAAATAGTCATTTCATATTACCTCTTTCAAATTTCACATCTCGCACTGTAGTTTGATAAATAGTGCAACCAATCTGCCTAACAGTCATTATTACACACATTTGGTGCAAATGGCATGGAACAGTACAAATATTTGTAAATATTATTCACAGAACTCAAAATCAAGAGATTTAGGTAAAAGTTTTTCTTTGCTTGTGTCTTGAATTTTATTTGACCTTTTTTATTTTTTTTTTAGATGGACTAAAGCTAAGTCCAGAAAAAAATATAGTTCTTTCAGTTTGATGAAGTTTGTAAACATTTACATTTATTGTGTGACTTGACTTTATCATAACATATTTTTTTCCAGTTTTTGAAAAGATTCGATTAAATTTAATTTTTCTTCTCAGCTGCACGTTGAGAGCTCTACGAGTTACATGACAGCAAAATGTTCACCAAGCTCTTCTGAAGAGGTTTGGTTAACTGGTCTGTAAATCGGTGCTGGATCTGTACAGAAGTGAAATGGAAATGCACTGTTGCCAAAGAACAAGGTATGCATCAAATAATAATTGGTGGGGGGGGGTGTTTGTTTTTAGGGGTGTGAGGGTTAACTGCATTGCTATTGTTATGGGGAGAAGAGGGACTGCTGGGGTGGCATATTGTGGAAATTCTGATCATGCTTATTTTACATTTTATGTTTAAAAGATCTGGGCTACTGTATTTCTTGTATTGCTATGGGGGATGCCTACCCCTATCAGATCTTGGCCATGGATCCATGAAAATGTTTGCATGCGCAACAGCTGGATGTACCTGTACATGTAAGACTGTATAGTTTAAAATCTCAAATAATCTGTTTTTTTTTTTATTATGCAAATTTATGCATATATTCATATTTTTGTCTATTAACTCACTAAAAATAGCTTCTTGAATTCTAAGTTTTGTAATATTCTTTCTAAGTTTTTGGTAATATTCTCTCTGACATTCCTACATGTAACAAAATTATAATATATATATATATATTAATATATATATATATATTATAAAACTTGCCATATCGGAATGAATTTCTTATGTATTTTATGTTTTTAATTAATTTTAATTGCAGTAATCAACAACTGTGTATTAGGTGACTTTGTTTGGGACTACAGTGGTACATGTTTGTTTGGTGATTTATTTTCTCCATTCCCTTTCTTTTTCTCCCTAACAGGAGCCAGTTCTACCAATGTCCATGCTTGTAATCAACTTCAAGGTTGGTCCTTTTATATGTGGATGTTTGTTATGCGCACTACCATCAACTGCCATTCGGGGCTAGCTGCAACGGTTACATGTTATGTTTTGCAGATAGAATACCCATGCTGTGGTAAGGAAACTTTTTTTTTTTTTATTCACAATACCTTGTACATATACAGTGCGATTTTTTTTTTTTCTCCGGGCCTTTCAGCATTTAAATGTGCTACTAAAGTCAAGAATGCCCCTAGAACCAACTTAATAGACACGATACCGACCTTAACCTTTAACTACAGTATTCAGGCTGGAAGGAATTGTTTTGAATGTTTGCATTTACGAGACACAAGCATATTTTTCCATCAGTTTTTAATATAAGTATTCTTGAAAGAAAATGGCTTCTTCCAATCGTATTTCTTTTTTAAATGTGAAATGTTTTCATTTTTATTGTTATTTCATGTATGCATTTCTTTGGTCTGAATGGCATTAATGGTAATTAAGACACTAATTTTTGTAAAATACATGTTTTTACACTGTACCATGTTCAAAAGTTGTTCTTTACTTTTTGCTGACAACAAAGTGCTTACCATATTCTGACATACGTGTGAATTATAAAGTTTAGTTTGGAAATTTTTTTATTTGAAAGCTGTATACCCAAGTCATATCACAGCAGAGTCTGCTCTTTGTGTTGAGTATAACTCATATACCTATTATACTAACCCTTTGAATGCTATAATACGAAAATAGTCGATCTGGGCCCCCCCCACCCACCCCACCCCCCCCCCCACAGATTATTTATTAATAAATTAAAAAATAGGACATTCAAAATCTGTTATTTGTGTGATATGACATTTGGGCATAAAGCTTTCAATAATTAAAAAAAATCCCCAAAACTTGCGGCTTTAACCGTATATTTAGTGGGGAGGGGGTCAAATTGACCCCCCTCAACAAATTTGGTGGACCATTTTACCATTGCAAAACATTTTGACACCTCACTCACTGACTGTTTACTTTCAAGTCTTGCGCATCGTTTGAGACCATTTCGGCGAAATCGAACAATCTGTACCTACATACGTGAGCTTTATACATAGCAGCCCCAAAATTGCTCAAAATTGGTTTAGACCGAGATTTGAGAGGGGTCAAACGTCAAATTGCATCAAAAACCTTGTCTGAAAAGTTCAGGTAAAATATGGTTAACCTCAGCTTGCATTTAAGTGTATAATTATGTTAATGAGCTGTTGCCAGTACACTATTGATATATATATTTATTGCGTTTGCATTGTTTACATTATCGTAAGATTGACACTGCCTTTTTCTTTAATGAAACTCGTCAAGCCTGGAGAAAATGTGTTGTATTCCTAACCTTGTCATGGAATATATCATAAACTTTTAATTTGAATTTATTTGACAAGAAACCGCTAGTATTGCCACATAATATATACATGTACATACAGTATGCACTAATTGTATCCAGTTGTAAATTCACAGGATGCTAATTATAAATACACTGATGTAATTTGAACAAAAATTTATACATGTTTATAATAATTGTCGGGAAAATGCGGCATTAATTCATAAGCATGTATTTTTGTCGTTTTTTACAACACACATTTAGTAGGATGTAGCAAAGTAATCACTTGGTCTCAAGGAGTTCATTATGAGAGTCTGCTGTTAAAATATTTAGCGCAATGTAGTTTAAGTTGGTTGTAGTATTAGCTTTTTCTTTGTCTTGTGTTTTTTACTACAACATACATGTACAATGTATATGAATTACAAGTATATTTATAACTGGCATTAAAGAAGTTCATTATGTATGGTTAACATTTAAAGATTTTTTTTTTTATACAGAATGGAGAGGCACATTCCTCAATTTGCAGGATTGAGAATCATAAGTTGTAGCAAAATGCAATCAGGTAGACACTTTAACAGTTCTGCCACCTAAGTATTTATCCTGTAAGATCTGTATGCTGTAGGGCCTACTCTTTCCAGCTTTGCATCCAAAGTTTAAATAAATTAAAGTACCATGTAACTTGTATGTAATGAGTAATTAACTATTTGTATGAATGTAAAGAAGGAAGAATCAGTTATTTAAGTTTCACTTTATTGACATTGCTACAATTCACTGCAAACTTTATCGGTACATAAGCTAAGTGGAATAAATTTATCTCAGCAATTATCCTTGATAATGTCTGTGTGCGCCGTCAAACAGACACACACACACACACACACACACACACACACACACACACACACACACACACAACACACTCACACTCACATCTGATTTCCAATTCAAATTGAGTATTCCGATTCCTTTTTTTTATCATGGGTATGTATTTGGTTTTAATGTGAAATAACATTTACATTATTGTGCAATATTGGAATAATGTATGCATTTATCATCACATTTTGCTTATTTTATGTTGTATGTAATGTTTGTGAATCAATCATTTTTAGTCTTTGGACTGTTTGTTTGATTTTTTAAAAAAACCTAATTGAAATTGAAATTAAATTGAATTGATCTGAGCTTCATGAAATTATTGTTTTGAGGACAGTTTTACACTGTTTCACTGTGTGTGTATAAATATTCAGTGGAATTATTGGAATGTACAGGCGTATTTTTAAATATGTATATTCAGTGGTATATTAAGATCTCATTTCTTTAACAAACTTGTGATAAAAACATGAACACATTTCATATGTAAGAGAAAAGTATACACGACATGTATTTGTTTCAAATTCACTATACTGTATTCTAATTTTCCACTGTTCATTTTATACAATTTTGTGTGCAAAGTTTTCTGTTTCTGCATGCTGTGCTGTTTGAGGTGATGTGAGCGTGAGTGTGTGTGAATGGTTGAAAATGCAATTTGGCTCCGATGAGCATGCAAAAGTGTGCCTTGTAGGTAAATATTGACCCCTAAAAAGGGTGCAGATGTAATGCTTAAAAGGGTGAATAATTGCACCCCATGGGTGCAATTTTGAACCCTTGGGTCATGGGACTGAACAAAAAGAGTGCAAATGTGCACCCCATGGTGCAGGTGTGTACCCAACAGGGTGGCAATATTGTACCCAAGGTGCAGAATTGAACCCGTGGGGTGACAATTGCCCCTATGTGAGATCCCATATGGTGATGTGTTGCACCCATGGGTGCAGGGTTGCACCCTATAGGGTGCAGATTTGAACCTCCTGGGGTTGCTAATTTGCACACCCTGACTGGGGTGCAACTTTGGCACCCTTCCGGTGGGGTGCGAAGTTGCACCCTATAAGGTATAGATATAGCGACAAAGCTGTGCACCCTATAGGGTGCAAAGTTTGAACCGTATTTTTCTGTGGTAGTGACCAGATTCCAACACAGATCCAACAAAGCCCATCACCTAGTGGCAGATACCAAAATTCCGTTTAATGCAGTATGAATAGAATACTTTACAAGCTACATTTTGATACCTAAGTCACAAGAAATGAACAGTTATATAAGGATAGTTAAAATAATGTCACTGTTTGATCTTTAATGGGTGTTTTGTAAATCTAAAGTAATTTTCTACTAAATGAGAATTGCCAACAAGTGCCGAGTTTTGCTAGTTTGGGTCACGTAATGTTTTCAGGATATCCAATGACATAACGTTACTAGTGCCCAGTACTATATCTACAACAACTAACCTCGTGTCCTATAAGAATAAGACATGGCTTTTAGAAACGATCACACACTTTCTTATCTTTCTACATGCACGTGAAGGTAATGGGTGTAACCCAAGTCAGTTTACATGCACAGATGGTTCCTGCATCTCAGCATCCTTCTACTGTGACGTCATCCCACACTGTACAGATAACTCCGATGAAACTTCTTGTAGTGAGTCTTACATCCTCTTTTCATATAGTTCATTATATTTTATGTCTTTGAGGGTGACAAAAATATCAGATAACCCCTTGTTTTTCAGTGTACTTGTATCATTTTAATATAAAAACAGTCTGTTTTTTTACCCTGTAGTGGTAATACAGATTCACTTAAATTGCAGTCAAATCTAAAGAAACTTTAACGTAATCTTGTTAACCATTGTATCCTCGATATGTACTACTCCAAATGTCTAGCACTGCTCCGAGAAAGGACCTTCCTAAAAAGATCATATTACAGTTTAAGAGCCCAGTTGGTCGGGTAGGATGCATGTTCCATAAAACTAAGATAGGTCCTCCCCAAAGATTTTATTTCGGTTTAAAAGCCTAGATGGATGGATGTTTCAACATTTTCAACGTACATCTACAGGTAAAGCGAGGACTTGGGGTAAGGTACAAGTGCTATTATTCAGACAGATTTATGACCGTTTTCTTATCGATACTATATATGATCTGTGGAAGTTTTAGGAAACATAACAATGAACGGTCTGCTGTGACTGTAACTTTTTATACATGCTGTTGCCTGTCTTATATGCGCCCAAAATGTGAAGTGTTGAAGAGAATACACAGTACTGGTTGATTACTTGCAGAACAACATCATTTTGATATCAGCTGCTTTCAAACCTTCTGTGAACAAATGATATTCTAAAAATGTCACTATAGTATGGAGAGAGTCGTTGAAAACAACAGAACACTTCGT
This sequence comes from Eucidaris tribuloides, assembly GCA_001188425.1. Classification (NCBI taxonomy): domain Eukaryota; kingdom Metazoa; phylum Echinodermata; class Echinoidea; order Cidaroida; family Cidaridae; genus Eucidaris; species Eucidaris tribuloides. The sequence continues at coordinate 12,610 of JZLH01S0068811.1, forward strand.
TTTTGACAAATCTGCTACACAAATCCCCACTGCTGACAAAGTACTAACACAGAAATCAGTACGTGGGACTATGCCATTCACACTGCAGCAACTGAGTTGATTCAGTCGGGTATTCAAACTGTCAACCCCTCAACTTTTAATTGCATATGAAGTGAATTAGTACCACATTATAATGCAAATGTCATTTACTCTCACCTGGAAACTAATGAAATGTGAAATTTTGATGAAAGATTTTCCATCATCAACTAGTACTGTGTATTCTCTTTAAGTATCTTTAAGTAGATGAAAAGACGCGTCATTCTTTATTTTTACAATCTACAGTCCTCCAACCATGTCTGGAATCAGAATTTTCGTGTTTGAGTGGGGAATGCATCGCCAAATCTAAACGATGCGACTTAATCCCACACTGCTTGGACGATTCGGATGAACTCAACTGTGGTACGTAAAAACCGAACTTTATGTATGATTAATAACATTAACCTCTTGCCTCCGTGGTTTTAAAAATCCCATAGAGTTACTCAGGACAAGTCAGGAATCCGTAGCCAATGAGTTAATTGTCAATATAAGTTGTTGATCGTGTGTTATTATGTAAATCTTAAAATAATTTAAATGAATTAAGATAATTTGCTTGATAAGCCCATTTTATGATGTGCAATGAACACAATCCATCTTTGTAAGTTACTGTTTCATTGGGTTTGATATCATTAAAAAAGAGAAAAGTGGCTTCTTCTCTTTCAAGTATATATATATATTTTTGTGTCTGTACACGATTCTACTACTTTACGTTCTGAAAAAGAGATTACTTTATTAGCAAAATGATCTTTACCCGAGTTTACAAGCTCCAACACATCTCAGATACGCCACAATGATTGGTTATTGTTGAACCCAGAGGAGTGTCATACTTTTCCAACATATTTGTTTCCTGTCCTATTTTCTTCTTTAAATCGAAACAAAGATGACGAAGATGCCTTGAGTGCCTTCAAGTGCTACGATGGATCCCTGCTCCCTGCAAGAATGTACTGTGATGGAATAACCGACTGTATCGGGAACGCGAACGAAGACGAAAACTCGTGCTGTAAGTACTACGTTCCCTACTCAATTCGGAATAATTCAACGAGGCAATAGAATTGATTCATACTTATCACATAAGATATGCCAAACTGTGAATAATAACACTGTAATAATAAGTTGTATATATATTTGAACCATGGAAACTGAAAACCAGCATAAGTAGATTCGACCTAATGCATCACAAACAGTCGATATCTTTAGTAGATACCTTGAGTAGATCTTAACTGCTGTTATATTGAAACAGAAAGTGTAGGAACTATCATGCAGCGCTTTATAGCTTGAAACTTCAGAACAGGGTCATAACTCATCGTTGGAATGCTAGGATTCTGTTTGTGGCGAATTCTATTTGGGAAAACGCTGGTTAACACCATATATTGTGGAAATAATTAAACTGAGGATTGAGGAATAATTATTGTTCTGTTACAGAATGTTGTTTCCAATCTCTGCTGTTTACTGAATTTTCAAAGTTGATGCTTATATTTCCTATGGGCCTTCATTCACCTGTGTGAAACCTTTACAGCTAGCAGCCATACGTGTGACTCGTCAATCTACGATGTGTGTAAAAACGGAGCATGCGCACTCAAAACATCACGATGCATCTACGACTTTGACGAATTCGGATTGCCGACCGGCTGTCGTGACGTCACACATTTAAGAAATTGTGGTAAGAACGGAATGGAGTCGTCCGCGATGAATGCGTAATGCCCTTTCAGCCCTTTCACACAGGTTCATGTACACATTTTTATTTTTTTGCAGAAACCCCATTTTTTTGGGGTGGGGGGGTGTTTCTTCGAAGTTGCTCCACTGTAACTCCTGCGTCTACATATTTGTTTGTGAATAAAGTCAAATAAAAGACTACACGCATCGTCTCACTGTGGAATTAAAACAATCACCTTTCTTGAATATTAGGTGCGAGACAAGAACAATACCAAACTTTTAATGTTCGTTATTAAACCCAGTACCAGAAATACAGAAGTTACAACTAATGTACCCACAACCAAATGTGTGAAAATTTTTTCACATCAAAACACTTTACTGAGTAGAAAAAATTAGGCTATATATTATATTTGCGCAAAGCAGGTAAACGTTTACATTGCTCATATATGAACGCGAACGGATGTGTAAAATTCTTATTTCAGAAACGTTCACTTGTCCAGTCTTCACCTTCAAGTGCCCTAACTCGTATTGTATACCACTTCGTCTACAATGCAATGGATTAATGGACTGCCCGTACGGGGAGGATGAAGAACATTGTGGTAAACTGTGCCCAATTTAAATTTAATGTTGAAAAATTGAGAATCTTTATTGTTACTTTATTTTAAATGAGAAAAAGATGAACTTTTTGAGCATGTGAAATCAGGACTCGTATATACGTGACTTTATATTCATTATACGAGGGTTTGAAAAGTGAATGCGTGTTCACTCTACTGCTCTCTTTGAGGAAGTTGATTTATTTGATTAAAACCTCATACCTGTTATCGTATTTCATGTATTCGTCATTTTGTAATAAGAAAATGCTCGTTGGTTTTAGATAAATATTGATTATATATCTTCGACTTAACTAATATAAGAATTATCCAGGACATCCTGTTTATATGTATATATTCGAACGTGCTTAAAGCCCAAGTTTAGTTTTGGGGATTTTTTTGTTATTTGAAAGCTTTATGCCCTAAAGTCATAACCCTGCCATAATAGATTCTGAATGTCTTTAGTTTTTTTTAATTAGTTAATGAAAAATCTCGGAGGGACCCCCGAGATTTTCGACTATATTTTATATTATTGCATCTAAAGGGTTAAAAAGGCTTTAAGGTTGCATGTGTTATTTCTCATCTGAAAGAGCAGGCTCTGCTCTTTAAAGATGAGGTATAACTCATATAACCTTCTTTTTGTCTTTAGGTTTTTTTTTTTAAATTAATTAATGAAAATGTCGGGGGGACCCCCGACATTTTCAGCTATATTTTACATTATAGCATCCAAGGGTTAAAACGGTTATAATGAGCTATACCTCATCTGAAAGAGCAGAGTCTGCTCTTTCAGATGAGGTATAACACATGTAACCTTAAAACTCATTTACTCATTTACATGTACAAAGCACCTGTGAGTGAGGTCTTGCCATTTGCTGTCGTGTAGTGCCAAGGGACATTGATTCCTTGAACGTGGTAAATTGTGTCTTGAAAGGACAATATCATTCTACAGGAAAGATCCATGTCTTTCAAAGGCACCCATAACCTTTGTTTCGAACAATGAAAGAATTTGAATAAATTACAAGCTCTCCCCAATCCCCATTAATAATACAAATATCCTTGCCAAAAAGTTTCTTTTTTTAAGTATGAAGGAATACTCCAATGCTAAAAGATAACATATTAAAATGAAAAAAAACAATTCAAGTAAATATAATAGCTTTGTAAATGAATTTTGAAAGCATAATACGAAAATAATGGCAAAGACAATGAAAAGGCTAAGAGGAATCTGCTGATCTAACAAGAAGTCTGATGATCATATTTCTCATTTTCTGCCATTTGTGCGCAAGCCTTTTTTGAAGCCCCGACAAAAACGTTCCGTGTTCACTCAAGCGTGAACGAAACTTATTTTTTTAATGGCATTTGAAAGATAAGACTTCAGAGCATCTATTAACATCAAAATTTAGACATCATAATTTGAGAACAAAATTTTGATAGACTTTTCAAAACAGTCCCGTTTTTTTTTTGATACGCACTGTAGTTATATATATATAGTTAATATAGTTATATACATGTACATGTATAAATAAAAAAAAAAAACTAGAGACATTCAGAATCAATTATTGCAGGGTTATGACTTCGGGGCATAAAGCTTTCAAATAACAAAAAATTCCCAAAACTAAACTTCGGCTTTAAGCTTAAAAATTTCGCAATTTGTCAGTTGCAATAACATTTCTGCAAGAACGTTGAACATGAATCCAGTTAACCGTTACTAATACATGGCAAAAGCGAAAACTGAATAGAAAGTTTTAAATTTGATTGTATGTCATGCACAAACATTTTATGATATTCAGTGTTTGTTAACTCCATGATTTATTTACGTACATTGCAATTCTATTGTTTGCTTGCAAGTTATCCAAACTATTGCAACTATTTTAACTGTTCCAAATACAGAATCGTTTATATGTCCAGAAGGCACATATAGCTGTAAAGGGGAAAGAAGATGTCTCAGCCCCATTAAAGTATGCGATGACGTCATCCATTGTAAGGAGGAAGATGACGAATTATTTTGCAGTGAGTACCGTATATGTGTATCAAAATATCCAATGTCGTCATATCTCTTTACGAGGGGGTACACAGGTTGTGCACAATGTCTATTCATAGGACTATAGGGATTTATACAGAAATTATTTTCAGCGAATTTTACTCTTTATTGGGTGAAAAGGCGAACTCCAAGATCCATTCAGTTACTCCATTAACAGTAAAATATACTGTTTAGTTTCTCTAAAGTCACGCCTGAATGGTCATTTGTTAAATCTTTCTTTTTTCAGCTAGCACATGACAAGTAAGCTTGTCATGAAATTTATTATAATCCATGCAAAGTCTATAGTCACTACACACTAAGAATTAGGGTGTATTTGGGGTGTAGGAACTGACACAGTAACAACAATCGAGTAACTATACACAAATAAGGGTGTAGAATTATAGTATGTTCCTCTAGGGGTATTACACACCATAGGGTGCAAAATGTAAGAATTGCACCCTATGGGGTGTAACGTTACACCTTATAGGACTTAAATTATACCCTATAGGGTGCTGTTATTGTATCATTTTTGTACACCCCAATTGCACCTTATTTTTTAGTGTAAACTAGTAATACGATGCATTTGTAATAGTTCCTATTGACTATGAAAACTACTGAGGGACCCTTGGGGAGATGTTAGAGTAGACATTATATCTTATATAGTTATTAACGTTTGAATTTGCTTCTCTCCTCTTCTTTTATTCTTTCTTATATTCAGCGTCTTGCCCGGATGGATGTCAATGTTACGGTCTGTCATATTTCTGCAATAGGACAGCTTCCCTTGACACGTTATCGAGAAATCTGCGAAAATTGTACGTTTATGAATGTATTTATTTATTGATTTCATTATTCATTGATTGATTGACTGATTGACATTGATCTATTTATCCATTTATTTCGCATCTACTCGGTATGGGTTGCTACAAAACAAAAATGCGATTTAATTATCTGCTCCATACAACCTATTCTTATTCTTCTGCTTCTGCTACAAATTCGCGCCAGAGTCATCACTTTTTCGAGTTGTCCATCCGTCCGTCCGTAACATATTTTTCTACATTTTACAAATAGAATAGGCTTAATGGAATATAATGAATTTCGGCTGAAGTATCTATCGTTATAGACGAGTGGATTGATAAAATGTTGGAGTGGAAAGGCCAAATGTACTACGCATTAAAGTAATTTGTTTAATGGAACATGTAAAGAGTTGATCTATGGATTTTCATAAAACATGGTTGAAGTACGTATTATAAGAGACAAAGGAACAAATACAGTTTTGTTGGGGCGGGGGGGGATAAAAAAAACCTCGAAAGAGCAGTTAAAATACTCTGGGTAAGACATTTAATACGAAAGGTACCATTCTTTTTCATAAATATTTGCAGAAGTATGTAGTGCCACAGACAAATGGATTGCTAACTCTTTGGGCCTAAACATGCAAAAGGTCAATCGTCAAAGGTCATAGATCTGTCTGGGTACTTCACAGGTGATACACGTTTCACTGCAATATCAAGAAGAGATAACTTTTTCATGAAATTTAGCTGAAATATTGCCATGAACGTGTACATGCTTTGGTTTTGAACGGCGACGGCGGAGCTGATTTTATTTATTTATTTATTTTTTTGCCTATCGCCTCCCAATTTGACCATGAAACAGATTCTTGTCGCCCTTAAAGATTTAACCCTACCGGCGCCCCTTCTTAAACCAAATAAAAATAAATGCTTTAGTGCTTGAAATATATTTTACGGTAAGAGGAACAATATCTACTCCAAACTTTGATTCAAAATATTTCGAGTGTTATGCTAATTGCGATGGCTATAATTTGTCATTCATTCATTCTACGAACGCCAACATAAATAATAATACGAACTATCTTGTTTTCCATTGTCAAGATCACTTTCTTGTGATGAACAGGTGGGTGTATGTAATACACCGCTTACAATCAGCCCGGTAGCAGTAACAAATTCATCTTCTGAACTATTTTCTCCATCTCTTATGCCGTACATTGCCTCACTGTAAGTATATTTTCATGCTATGTTACCACCATCTGACTAACCTCACTTTGTTATATAAACCTGAACTGCGGAACGCAATTGGAAAAGTTATATGAAAAATACATGTTGTGAAAGCAAAATAAAAAATCAAAGAAAACCATACCAACCTATTAGGTCTATACTCATTTATAAATGACAAAGTAGTGTTCGAAATCATCAAATCAAAGTTGATAATTTATCATTTCTTTTTGGTTTTATGTTATTTTTTGATCAATTTGTTTTGTTATTTTTGCATGATTTCTTTTTAAAGTTCAAAATACATGTAAGTTCTCCCTCCATCAGAAGCTGAAATGTTTACCATTACAAGAAAATAGAGTTAGATACTTTTGCGACTTGTAAATCTAATTTGTTTTCTTGTTGGAACTATGATTCTTTGCTTCTAAAGTTCTTTTTTACACTTGTTGAACTTATCAATGCCGGGCCGGGTCACTTTATTTATTTCACATTCGTTATTTCATTTTTTATATTGTGGTTAGTGTACCTTAAGATATGATTCACATCTACTTTAGATCTATACGCAATATAATAATAATAACGTCTTATTTACCCAGGGTAGCCACTTCAGTCACAAAGACTGCTCTACCAGCGGGCCCTGCATAACATAAATGTTATTATTACCCTTCTCTGTTCTATTATGCCGAGCGCCTGGCTAGAAAGCAGAAGGTACCATTTGTAAAAAGTCTTTGGCATGACCCGGTCGGGGCTCGAACCCACGACCTCCCGGACCAGAAGCGGACGCTCTACCACTGAGCCAACAAGAATCCGGCGGTAAAAAAAAAAAATCCATCAGTTGACAGAATGAATAAGTGATCCGGCCGAGCAATATTCAAAGTCTTCACGAAACCTTCCAGGTACCCTATACCAGAGGCTTAGCCTAGCCTAATGCACAGTTCCACTCACAGCACAATGCACATGGGCTGGGACATATCACGTAATACAGTAGGTAACATTAATATGAAGGAAGGAAGGAAGGAAGGAAGGAAGGAAGGAAGGAACATGTTAAGAACACAACTTGGATTTGATGAGGGTGGAATTGGCTGGGAAGGGCGGAGACATAACCATCGACTTACCAGCAGTCAAATTTAACTTGACCTAGAGTTACTTACTAACTTACGTTTAACTAAAAATTTTATTTGATTACCAGGGATATCGAAAGCGCTGGTGTTATTCAATTGCTACACGGATCCTTCGATTACAACGGTAATTTACTTCAGCTGTAAGTATAATCCCTTTTTTCCGTTACCAATATTATATAGTAGTGATACAGAACTAATACAAATACTAATAGTAATAGTAACACTTAGACAATTTATAATACTAATACTAATTATACTAATCTACAGTTTACAGGATCTGGTCAGTAAAAAAGTCACCCGTTGACCTTTGGTTCCATACAGCATTTTCAATGATTGTAGCGTCCTTTTTCACTTTTGACTAAATTGCATATCACTATATCACTATTCAGTGTCATGTTATCATTCATTTTATATGTATTTGAATTGACTGCCGCGAATTCTGTTTTTTTTTCGTGATAATGCAGGAACCTTGCAAATAATAAACTTCATTCTTTACGACGTGGTGTTTTCAATGGACTGCAGCAGCTTGTCAAACTGTAAGCATTCGCATTAGGTGGTATCGTACCTAAGGTGACGATACGTGGTAATCGTCCCCGATATCCCAATTATTGCTAAAAAAAAAGTTTTTTTTATTTAACCTTGTAGCAGGGAAGCCAGATTGTGTTCGGTCCGAATCTGAAATTTCAAAAGTTTCAGATTCAATATCAGAGCCAACTGGGGCCGGTTGCACGAAATCGTCACATCTCCAGTGCTATATTTGTCGCTAAAGTCTGGAGATATGACGGACAACAATTTGCATTTCACGAAACCATGACATCTCTAACTCCTAGCGGAATCGATAGTAAACTAGTCTTTGTCACAAACGGTATGATAACTTGCGACATTTTGTAACATGCTATTCCAGCGTCAACTGAAATTACGGACAAATATTTCATTGAAATTATTAGGAACAGATTTTTTTCAACATAGACCGTCACATAATTACAAACAATACACGCCTAATAACTCGTGAGTATCAATTTTTTCGTCAACTAGATAGCACATGATATAATATAATGATCCTGCAAGGATACCGTAACTGAATTAATTAATTTTGCAGCTTCATTCACTGAACTGTTTATATTTGGTCCTTTTTGTGTGTGTTCTTTTGTTCTTTCATATTAATTCCATCTTTATGTAGTAGAGTATTAAAATGTTTAAGTTGTATAACACAAAATGTTTATTATTTAATGACAGACGCTTATAACAATGATTTCTAACCACTCTAATGACAATTATGTCATACAGATTTAAGAAACTTATCACTGATATCTTAAGACATGTTTAGGATAAATGTCAAATTGAATTTCGTTTAAACATTTAATAGCATGATTTCAAGGGTTTTATTATTGTAAAATTACTTATTTTGCCGGTTGTATTTGACACTTTGTGGATTCTTACAATGGCATGTGTATAGTGTAACTGTAGGTGGCGTCAGATTTATGACGGCTCCGGGGCTGTCATAACTTTTGTCACTGGACTTGTCCATGAAGTTACGATGTCAGGGTTTCGTGAAACGCATTATGAATTAACCTTGGAGTTGTCCACGAAGTTATGATGTCAGGCTTTCGTGCAACAGGCCCCTGGTCACTGCTGCCAGGTAAATCGACGGGTAATTTGTTACTGTTTTAAGGTAGCCAAAAGGCATGTTTTTAAGCTTTCTTGAACATTTGACATTTTTGAGATACGAAATTTTGTCATCCAACTGACTAAATATTTACATATATCTTGATCCCACCCACCAAATATCTTGGGTCGTAACTTGTGTTCTCATGTTACATGTTCTTCAACTTTCTGTATCGTGTGTTTCAGAAAAATGTTAAGAGAAAACACTAAACTATATGAAGCCATCAAATTTCTTGGAATAATGTGTGGCATAAGATTGTTTCATAGTTTTGACTTTCTTCATGACCCAGGCTGTTAGTAATGAACTCGAGTCTTATCCATAGTCACAAATCGGCAGCTGCAGATACATGATGGCGCCTGTCTTTTGTCTTTGAAACCCCCCGATACGGAAAGTTCAAGAACCTATGAATTAAGAATGCAATTTGTTACGACCAAAATGTTGAATGGTGGGAAGGATCAAGATTTGTAATAAATGTATGGACTAAGTTGGTCTTCACATCTTAACCTTTTCTATGTTAGACTCGAACATTTCAGTCGCCCTTCGTAAATTATTGTACATCAGTTTGTAGGGAGAGTATGATTTCAGAGTGCTCTTTGGTTTTAGGTTGACATATTTGGTGGATACTTCTCAATTATCGTATTGTGTAATGGTAATAATGTCATATTTACTAGATTTTTGAAGCAATGCAAAGTTCCTAGTGTTGTGTATGGAATGTTTTTTTTTAATTAAGAAATTCCAAAATTTTTCTACATTTTTAATGACAAGGGAAAATTGGTGTCATGCGCATGATTGCCGGTGAATTTCACACTTGACAAAACCATGGATTTGTTTTTGTTTATAAAAAGTAATTCACTAGCTTTGTTAAGAAGATATGACTGCTCTGTAAGTGTTTTTCGCATGTGTACAATTGAAAGTTTAAGTACTAGTTTGGAAATAATAGTAAATTACACTTAATAATAGCGTTCGGCTTTAATACAAGCGACATTCTCAGGATTATTGTTACCGCCAACTATAAAGCTACTGTCACACTGCGCCGTCTAACGATTCGTCTGAAAAACGAACGCGTACGTTTGTTAAACATTTATTGTACTTTTAATTCATTTTTCAACTGGACTCCAAACGTATCTAGAGCGTTGACAGATGGTGCACGATTTTCCGTTCTTTCCAGTCTATTGTATTCCATTTGCCACCGTCTGACACCGTCTGAGGAAAATATTTTAGACGGAGGCAGACGGAATGTTAGACGCGTAGTGTGACAGTAGCTTAAGCAATCGAATTTCATGTAATGTAATTTTTCTATAATTATTCTTTCAGCCTAATATTTACTTTATTTATTGTTTATTAATGCAATGATTCAATTGTTCACAGGAACATTATCTGGCAATCCTCTCATCAGTATTGAAACAGGCTCGTTTTCTAACTTATCAAAACTGCGGGAATTGTAAGTATACATATTACATTAACCAATGCTCTATAGGACAGTTCCCGTAGAAAGAGGCTCCATCAGACGTGTTGATATTTCTCGCATGTCTTAACTTAAGCTACTGTCACACTGCGCCGTCTAATTATTCCGTCTGAAAAAAACGAACGCGTACGTTTATTAAACGTTTATTGGACTTTTAATTTCGTTTTTTTTTTCAACTGGATTACAAACGTATCTAGACGTTGACAGACGGTGCTTTTTCCGTTCTGTTCCATTCTATTGTATTCCATTTGCCACCGTCTGACACCGTCTGAGATAAATATCTAGACGGAGGCAGACGAATCGTTAGACGGCGAAGTGTGACAGTAGCTTTAAAGACACAGTTTAACATTGTGGAAACTCAAGTTAACAATGATCAAACATTGATATTTGACCTACTGTGATAGTATTTGATAGGCAATTAAACACCCTTGAACACAAAACTTAAAAGTTAAGGCCCTGTCACATATTAGCGTTTAGAGTCAACGTGTGCCTATGTAATATGTTTTTCGTCGCGAAATTTTGGCAAAGGTCAAACACGCTTCAAGCACGCTCAAATTCCAGGTCGAAAGGAATGAAAACTTATGATCAACAAAGGAGGAACGAATGTAATCGCATATCTAGTCTCCCAAAGTTACGAGTGATAGCGCGTGTGCAGCGTGCAAGGATAAAGGAGCCACTCTAGGAGGCTGTGACGCCAAAAAAAAAATCATTGTGCGTTTAGCTATACTGTACGCACACGTTGCTATAACGGTAGACTAGCGGCAAGAACGCTAGATGGGCGCCCGGCGAAAGTCGATGGAAGTTGAATCAGCTCGTTGTCGCACGTTTAAATTTTCAACACCTCAAAAATCAAACGTCAGGCGGCAGCGTTCTTCAGTGATCCCGGCGACCTTGGACAAACAGCCAACTAATACAACGTATGTCTACCGTGTTACCAACGATTGACAACGTACAAGAACGTGCACTCAGATTTCAGAACACGTTAGACACACGTTGACTCTACACGCTGATGTGTGACAGTTGTTTTATCCTTTGACGCTATGTGTGCGTTCAGCATTCCTTATGGCAACGGATGGGGTGGACGTGTTTTGAACGGACAGTGGACGATTAAGAAACGAACAACCTACGTGTGGAACGTTCAAACAGCGAATACTCAACGAATTAACGCAAGCTCAAAATTTTGACCATGTCCGAAATAGGAAATCGGCACCGGCGTGGCCGACGACCTTTGGAGTGCACATCTGAGGAATCTAACGTATGTCAAACGTATTACTAACGACTAACAATGTATGCAAAATTTTTAAACACGTTAGGCACACGTTGGCTCTAAACGCTTATATGTGACAGGGCCTTTAAAGTGATAGGCTAACATTGTGGAGCTTCAATTTAAAAAAATGGTCAAATTTTTCTATCTGAACTACATAGTAGTGTTCATATGGACAAATAAACACCTAGAATAAAAATGTTGGGAAAAGTTATATTGCCAATGGCAAGTTATGCATGAATAAACAATTAAAACTTGGGGCGAGTTTAGAGTAGCGTAGGTGTACACACAGTAAGTCTATGGGAGAAAATGGGCAGTGAATCCGATCAACTTACCATTTCCGTTTTTTTAAAAAGCACTAAATAATCATTTTGAAATACAATTTTTTTCAGGGCGTCATTTTTAGACCTTATCAAAGAGAATGGTAGCATGGGGAATCATGTGCTCAGATTTTTTTTAACTGTGTAAATGTTAGCCAATACCTTTAAACTTAACCTATGTTGTCACAGCAAAAACATGTCCAAATAAATAATTATTGGTAAATGAATAAATTAATGTCCTATGGACAAGCCATTCTATGAAACAGCAGCCTGAGATGGAAAGCATGAATGGTCGCGATTGATTTTCACTTTTTAAAAGCACGAATTATCGTTTGGACTATAATCCTTTTCAGGGCTTCATTTTTTTTAGAAATTACCAAATAACACTGGTAACAAGTAGGATCATGTACATCAAATTGTGTAAACTGGAAACATTATAAACAATACTTTTAAATAAGTAAATACGTTGCGTTATTTAGGACTAACGTAAACAAAAAATACAATAATGTTTTACCTTCAGAAAATGGAAAGATAAAAAACCAGATAAATACATATGACTATAATTTGATAATCGTTGATCACCTACCTAAAACAGACTGACTTTTGCAACATTTGTCATAGCTGGTATATTTTATGTATTGTGAAATATCATCGCACTCATTTTACATTTTGCTTTTATTCAAAGGCAGTGGATCTCATTTGCAAACATCCCTGCAGACCAGGAAAGATAACCCATGCCCTTTTAATAGTCTATTGATGTAAGGGCATGTCTGTAAATCTGGGAGTCAGTGATCGCCTAGAATTTGAAATAATGCAAAAGAAAGAACAATAGCCGTTATTGTCGTTCTATGGTAGGAATTATTTCTCGCGAAAAAAAAAATCAAATCTGAGTCTAACGGTCAGTATAATTCCACTAATACTGAGTTTCTAGCCCCTATATTTTGCTAAAGGTTTCCAGATGGCATTTTCTTCTAAATGCTACTGTATTTACACAATTTAATTTTTAGGCATGCAAAAGAGATCCATAATGTCAACACATATTTACATCTTTTCATTTTCGATCTACAATGTAAATCTTTATAACCAGGATGGAATCCAATCCTTTGTTATGGCAAAAATTATAACACTATACCAAAATTTAATTACGCAAGCTTTTAACTATTAAAATTCGTAGTGACTGGAATATTTTTGAATATATTTAAGGTATACTATTCATCCTCAACAAACTTTTGACAGTAAATATGTTTCTCTTCGTCTTAAATTGTTAAAGGTAGCTCTTACACTACAGTTAAGGACTTAATTACGGTCGCAGATGCATCCATGTTACTGAAATTTAGGTTGGTTACTATTAGGAAAATCTTCTTGCAAGCAAATTGACATGCCAGCTTTTGTATTTTTCCTGAATACGGACATTTCGAAATACTGAGATAGAAATGACATCACCTCTCTCTGTTGATATATTCCATGGCTTACGAGTCTTCAGCTACTGTAAGTACACTCATTTTGCATATTTAATACTACTGTTGTTGAGGATATATTTTCACTTGCCGGAATGCCGGATATTTTCGAACTTTCATATTTTCGCTTGTTTATTGAGTCATTAACTTTTTTTTTTACTCAATACGTAGACGAGTTATGATTATTTCAGGAAGGCAATAACAAGAATTACCGGTATGTTACTAAGCCGTTAGCTTGTTCACTTACATCATCTAATATTTCAAGTACATAATTACCAGTTGAACTACATCTAAAACTAGATTGTTTTTACCCATGTCAGGTTATCCCTGTACTCACTTTCTTTTCAGGCACGCCGATAAATACCTGTTCTGGCTGTTTGGCAAAGTGACAGACTCCACTTGGCTGTGAATGCCACCACGTGATCAGTTTTCATCTTGTGAAGATGCTGATGGCGAAGCGACGTACTGCGGCGTTTAATTGGATTCTTGAGTGAAGTTCGGCTTCATTGGGAATAGCATTCGTTGTTGATTTAGATTGCTTCAGTCCAAAGGAAAGAGAGGATTTGTCAAAGATCAAGCGAGTTTTCATCACGAGCTTGGCGATTTCCTGATTTCATGGAGGGATTGTTACTGATAACCATCGCCGCAGCAAGACGCGCATTATCGCGGCAAAGTTGCATTACACGCAGACATGAGGCGTACGCAGGATTTTTTCCAAGGGGGGTGTTTTCCCGCGGCCAAAACCCCAGGTTCCGTGCATTTTTTCCGGTACGCAACATCACGAAAACACAAAATAGTGGGAGGGGGGGGGGGG
>JZLH01S0068828.1:27370-38152 GCA_001188425.1 Eucidaris tribuloides
AAAAAATGGCAATATGTTACTCTGAAGCGGTCTCAGAAAGAAGACCACACATAGCGAAGAAGTAAGCGCTTCCTATCTTCATAAGACAGTGGTAAGGAGGATAGTGGATACACACCATATTTTAGACAGGATCTGTTCAAGTTACAATTTCTTATTCTTTCTCAATTTTAAGGGTGGTTTACTATTGCAAATATCCTAAAATTTACTGTCATGTGACTTTTCTAAACATCCTATAATGAAGTGGAGTGAAGGCCACAATCTTTAATTAGTAGCCATATCCTCCTACTTTTGAGTACGGATATCTCAAACATATACAGATAGAGGTAACCTGTAATATTTCAGCCATTTCTTTATGAGTTTTGACATGAAGTTCATCGTGATTTTTATCCAATTTTATGCATCAAATCACAAAAATAATACCACGGTTAGTCAGAGCGTGTCTTCTTCTTTTTTATAGAAACATACAAATCATGGAAGATTGACGCAAATTTGAAATAGTTATCTTAGATTTGCTGCGACACTTTTCAGCGGTTTTAAGGAAAAGCTTGTTTACCTAGGGCACTTTCGGGGTCACTGAAAAAATGAAACAGGTCAGATAATCAGTCCTCTCCACTACGACTGCATGATTTTAACATAGACTTCACATCCTACAGTGTACAGACAAACAAACATGTTTTACATTCACACAAATAAACCATATCTATCGTAATCCTAACATTTCACACTTCTTTGGTCCATGAATCACAGATAAAACAAAGGTAAAGGCCTTGAATTTAGCTGCTGTTCAAATTTTGTTTGACAAGTTTCAGGGCCATGAAGCCACTGCTACCTCAATCAAGCACTCTGCAAATATTTTTGTCCTTTCTGGTACTGAACTATTGGCCTATTTACCACAAGAGGAAATAAAAAAAATATAAGTGAAGTAGAGCAGTTAATGATATTTACACAACTACTTACAAGCTCAACCATTTGTTTGAAATCATGCTTATTTTTTTTATATTACCCCAATACAGCATAATTGATGTGTTCTAAATTCCTTTTCAACCTGGTGAGCAACATTACGGCCAATGCCCTATCAAAAATAGTCTATGCCTGCAGCCTCAGAACTTATGTACAGTGGATATTCAATTCAACTTCATTAATAATGACCATCATCATTGTCATCATAATCATCCTCAGTGTTGTCATTATCAATGTCATTATCAATGCCATCATCATCATCATCATCATCATCATCACTATCATAATCATCCTCATAGTTGTTACCATCATCAATCATCATTATCATCATCATCATCATCATCACCGCATTAAAGTCAGTGTCATTGTCATCATCATCATCCTCATCCTCATTATTATCAGCATTGTCATCTATCATCATCTAAAGTATGTTAGATAAACTAATTTGCAGAAAACAAATAAAGAGACATTTTTGTGCAAGGTACATGAGCATGTATTTGTATAAAAAAGTGAGTCAAAGTGTATGGTGCGATATGTGCCACAAGTGTGGCACAGAATTTGTCATGGCTATAGACTTGGTGACATAGTACACATACTATGTGTTGCCATATGCGAGTGCAGGAATGTTGATGCTAGACTGCTCAAAGTGCTCAGGGCTAGAAAATCCTAAATACAGATATTTATAGAAGTATAATATATGTAGACCAGATACAACCTTCTAGCCCTCAAAATACTGTGCACATGACTGAAGCTGCCTTTAGTCTCTTGTTGTACTTTGATAACTGAGAGTCCATAGAGTTCATACAGTAATAACACATGATTATTTTCATCATAGATCATTATCAGTCAGAAAGGTTAGGGGGAGTTCTTTTCCAACTTTTTTTTTACTGTGCGGTTGTTCACAGTGACACAAAATTTCAGCCATGTTGATAAAAGTATGATATTTTTATTTGCACTGTCTATGATTTTATCTTTCATATTTTGAGTCAATATTGACGATACCAATAACAATCATCAATATTAAACCATTCGTCAACTGAAACATCAATAATGAGTCAATGTTACTGTAGGTCATACCTAAAAATATCGACTCTACTATCATGTGTTGATAAAACTGAGGGCATATTCGAAGGTTCCCAAGCTTCACGTTTTGCAAATATGCCAACAATTACAAATATTTGTTTACAATGAAGAGCAGGGTCACATGATTTAAAGGAGTAGAACCTGACAACATAACAATTCAGGTAATCCTATGTTCACCCATTAAACTTCAAACTGAATAGTACACATATGTATATAAGAAAATACAACACTAGACAGACAAACATACAAACAAACAAACAAACACAAACATAGAAAGCCCCAGAACACCCCCCCTTCATACATACAAACACAATTGGAGAGGCAAAAACTTTCAATAATAAGGAAATATGTTTTGTAAATAGCTACAATATATAGTTACATCAATCATATCTATTTTGAGTCATCAATAAGTGTGCTTTATACTCTTTATCTTAATGTTTTATTTATGATTGTAATGTTAGATGTTTTTATTGTGCTGTAATTTAGTATATTGTGGTGTGTATTTTTTCTCACCCTGCAGAGATGTATTTTTTACTTTACAATTTAATTCTCTGACCTGGGTATTTTTGTATTACATCTTTATTTCATTGTTATATATTATGTGATTTTGAAATAACGATGCATGAATAAAATTTCTTTAACATGCACATAATTCCTTTTTTCTGAATCTGTCATATGAATACAAATAAAATTTAAATATATCTACAAGGCAAAATACACATTTTTTTAATTACAGATATATTGACATTCATTTGTATTCATTGTCACTGTGAAAAAAAAAATGCCTGAGTGAATGGATTTACTCTGTGATTACATAAAAAAGATACAATAAAAAATTAAATACAGATCAAAAGCAGAAATATTTGAATACGAAAAACGATCGAACTTTAATGTGATTGATTGTAATCGAGATGGGCTCACTTACCTCGGTTTGGGTGGGGTTAAGTTGTAGGTAAGACATTTATCCTTCTTATCAGCAAGCACTTCAGATTAAAAGATCTCCACACAGGTTTGTGATTTGCATTTCTGAAAGACAAACATGAGAAACATTTGATATTTATTGAATATCATTACCTAAATAGGGGGTTTCAACTTAGTTTCAAGCGCCGTGATATTAATGCATATCCCGCGCGCAAAGGAATACGCGTATACGCACTGTGGTCAGACGAGGGGATACATCGGAAAATGTTGTACAGTGAGGAAAAATGTTGTGCGCATCCGGGAACTTTTGTATTTGTCAGTGTCTGACTGATGTGTGTGGCTAACGAGTTGATCCAGTTTCCCATTTAAATAACGTACATGTATTACAGCTGACCATGTTTTTAAAATGAATCACATTATATTGTTACTTCTGATGTGCTTGTTTTGCTTAATTTACTAAATTAAGAGAACAGATGTGAATTCTAAAGCTACTGTCACACTGTGCCGTCTAACGATTCTGTTTGCCTCCGTCTAAAATATTTACCTCAGACGGTGTCAGACAGTGGCAAGTGGAATACAATAAAATGGAACAGAACGGAAAAGCACCGTCTGTCAACATCTACATGTAGATACATTTGTAATCCAGTTGAAAAACGAATTAAAAAGTCCAATAAACGTTCAATAAACGTACGCGTTCCTTTTTCAGACGGAATTGTTAGACAGCGCAGTGTGACAGTAGCTTAATGGATTTTAATAGCACGTTGTCTCACGAAGAATAAAATCCGTGAGCTGCCATTGGCAGACTCAATAATTTCTGATGAATTTCTAATTTGATATTTTTGTTAGTGGATTTAGATAATAATGATAATATTGAATGGCTTATTTTTGGTGGACACGGAAAATATTGTACTCCTTATAAAAATATCAGACTCGTCTGCGACTCGTCCGATATTTGTCAGATATTTGTCACAAGTCGTACAAAATTTTCTTGTGTCCACCTCAAAGCCATCCAGTATTATATAAATGTTTCATTGATGTTACAGAACTCATACTTGTCATAATAACAATAATTCTGACTCTGAACATTACCAAATTCTTGTCTTGGCTTGACCGTTTACTTTGATTCTTCACTAAGATGTTACTTTATAGCCCAATTATAGTACAGAATGGTACGATGGAAATGGTCCAATCAGACTTGAAAATTCAGAAATCTTGAATGGATTAGTCAAATACGCTCTCACACTTTTCACATCTCCCCTCTTATTTTTCTGCATTTTGAATTGAATTTCATCCCTTATAAACATGTCATGAATGCAGATTGACAAAGTTTATCATCCCAAATAAAAATTATGTTTACATAGTTTAGTTACAAACTCTATTACTCTGCTCTTGTAAAAAAAAATATAAACTTAAAATAAAAAATAAAAATGAAATACGGACATCTGTTTTGATTCAGCTGCAAAATTCAAAGAATATTTATGGACAACAGCTGATAATGACCACGGAGAATTATCATTTTCTTATGTCTGGCAGGAACTCCGTCATGATATAATGAATCTTAGTAATAAAGTGGGTGATTTACAACAATAATCAAGAGAAAGAGACTAGAGAAGAAAAACATCCTGGGAGGAGGTGGGAAGTGTCCTCCAAATATATACAAGTGATAAGAGACTTCTATGATATCAGCAAAAAAAGGGGAAAAAACAGGAAAGGAAAACTGAAGAGTGAACATGCAGTTGCTTAGAGACAGACAGGATAAACAAGATAAATCTTAGGTTAGGCATCAGGAGATACTAGTCTATAACAGACTAATGCCAATGTACCAACTGTTATTGAAATATCGTGAGAAATTGTCTATTTTCAGAGGGTGAGCATCCCTTTGCTAAAATGCTTTTAGGCCTGTCAGCTTTAACTCCCACTGTCCAACAATTAAGTAATTTGTTTTTGGAAAGCAGCATTGTGTTGTATGCAATTACTAGAGATATTCAGACTACAAATGTCATTTTTAAAAAAAAAAATGTTTTCATGAAAACTTTAAGCCCCAAAGTTTTGGTAAATGGTAAAAAATGAAATTCTTTGCAGTGATATATTCTTTTAGATAGCACCTATATGATTTATTAATACCCTAAAAAAATGCTCACACCTTTTTTTTTGGGGGGGGGGGTGGGACCCTGAGACTATAGGTAAATGGACATACCGCTAGATGCTCTCCTTTGATTTAAACATTATAATTTGTCACTATAAACAGTTTTCAGTAGGTATGATGTTGTTCTGATGTCTGGGGTGACAATAAAATACTTTGTGACATTTTGACCTAAAATTTGTCTGATTGACCAAAACTTTACTTGGGCTTTAACCATGGAGCTACAATGGTTTAACTCTGAACTAAACATGGCCTGCTTTTCAAGAGAGCCCTGAAAATTATAATTAGAATTATTTACATATGACCTTTACTTTTATTACAACTACACTGTAGTAGTTACGACACTGATAATGATCTCATTATTGTCATTACTTATTTTAGAATAAAACAGGTAAAAAGCAAACATATATTTCACAGCAAGTTTACAGTCCACATAAATATACACAAATAACAAGCAAATTTGTGTGTGGTTTTTAACCAATTGCCTCCGAGATTCTGAAAATCCCATAGAGTTAATACAGGGCAGATCCGGTTCCCGTAGCCAATGGGTTAACAATCATTCATAATCACATGATTCAAGGCAAAGATAGTTTGATCTTTAGATCAAGCAATTCTACAACCAAAACTTCAAATTATCCTGTGATAGCTACATCTCACCATCCATGATCTCACCAAACACAAATATTTACACAGTGGTTAGTATACCCATAGTATACCCATTTAAAAGTCCCATAACGGATACCATCTTGAAGCCAAGCTGATTTCTTTATTGCCCAGTATTTACAGACTATCTATTAAGTTCATCTAATCAGTACTACATCTGCAGAAAACATTGACATAAGTCCATTTACAAAGGCAAGCACTACGATAGGTCATGACCTCGAAGTCCATTGACCAAGTTTAATGGACAATCTTGATGACAGGCTTTTCACTACCATAAAAAAGATTTTGAAAAATTTCAATTTAAATTGACACTATACCAGTTAGCATTGATATGGTTCACAATAGTAGCAAAATCTTAAGTAATATCTAAAGGCTATTCCAGTGATATTTCTTTTGATTCCATACATTTGTCAACAAATACGCTTGTGCTTCTGTATTATATTGATAAAATTTACAAAATCACTTGCCCATGGTAGACATATGCACGTGCGCACACACACACACACACACACACACACACGCACACACACACACACACACACACACACACACACACACACACACACACACACACACACACACACACACACACACACACACACACACACACACACACACACACACACACACACACACACACACACACACACACACATACACACAATTACATATCATTCCTCAAAGTTACAGTTTTTTTACTTTTTGGTCGCCTACAGTTGTATATCTCCATTCAGAAAAAGAAAAGAAAATAATAACATGAAATTGAATAAATATTTCATTTGCACCATAGGAAAGCTCCACCCATAATCTGTCTCTACAAATTTCCTATGCAACGATAGGAATAGTACACAAACTGTTATCACTGATTCTTTCGGCCTGGTCACCATCCATGATCCTTATATGTAAAACTTGTTTAGAGTAATTTTTAAAGTGAATATTGTTTAATACGATTATTTAGCTGGAATTCATTCAGGTGTAAAAAAATCCAAGTATCCAATAATTTCATCTTAGTTTGATGATAGTAGTTTGATAATAGTAGTTTAAATTTCCACTGCACTTAAACAATAATTTCTCACCAATTTTGTTTTAAGTGTGGATAAGCCCACATAACTTAATTGGCCCTTTTAGTAGTGCATTACTTATCACAAATAGTTCTCCCCCAAAAAATAATTCACAAGAACAAATAGTATTTATTACACTTTCCATCACATTTTTGAATACTAACATTCCACACGTAGGTAGATTTCTGACAATTTCACTACGTATTCTACCAAAAAGAAATTAAACATGGATACACATGTAAACAAGATTTAGTGACAAAGATTTATCACATGACAGCTGATAGATTGATGGCAGATGTGCATAATGTCCTCAGTGAATTAAATTTCATTTAGATTTTTTTCTCTGAAAATATCTTGAAAATTTTAGATATCTCTGGTAGGTCTCCTTAAAAACAGCTCATCATTCCCTTGCTACACATCAATATATAATACACATTTCAAAGTCCTCTTCAGTCTTAGCAGCTCAAATTGAATTCTGTCAAATTTCCTTAGATTCATCTTGACTGCTTAGAGTGTGTACATGAGATTCATATGTGAGGTTGACATCAACTAAATCTCCATTCATCAATGCTGCTACTGCTCAAAGAGACAGTCACAAAGCTTTTTCGCAAAACATGATTGAGGCACTTTATTTAATTGTTCTAGATCCACGCCCCCATTTTGAGCAGCAGGAATACTAAAATCAGAAGACATCAGTGCTAAGAGCTCAAGCCTGTAATCAGACTTCCACTCTGTCACTCTGATGTATTAGCACATGACTTAACATTCATAGATCCCCTGATCCAATTCCAATGTGTGTGTGGAGGGGGGGGGGGGTACCCACATTTCTCATAGGTAATGTACATACCACTACATGTTCTCCAATAATTGAAACATCAAAACTTGTCACCATAAGCAATTTTCAGTGGGTTTGATGTTGTTTTCTGATGTCTGGGGTAGTGCTTGTATCAAAAAGGAATCGTAACAGACTGTGAAGATCCAAAACCGTTTTAAATTGGTAGGTTTCAGGTAACCGTTGTGTGATTTTGCTGCAGAAACATGGTCACTTCTGTCTAAGTATTTGGAAAAAGATGTTGATATGATGACAAAGTTTAAGTAATTCCATTGTTATCCAAATATTTGACCAGTAGGCAATGGTTGTGAGGCAAAAATATTATTTTACCTTGAACGCGAGCATGTTAGCATGGTTATTTCAGGGAATAATAAGAATATTGTTTTTCAGAGAATGAGGTTCAAATATAGTTTTTAGGTAAATTGAAACCGACTGGTTTTCATGAAAGATTAACCAGTTTTGGAAATAACTGGAATGATACAGCTCTAGTCTGGGGTGACAATAGAAAGCAATTGATGAAAACTTTGTCTGATCGACCAGAACTATACAGATTGAAACTGTACTTCTCAAACAAGATAAACTAAATTTGTCAACAAATTACTCTCAAGAAACAAGGAAAACATTTACCTGAGCAGACATCAAATCCAGTTGAAGTAAAATATACCTCACTTCCATCAACCAAGGAGTTACTCGCTTAGTAACTCCTTGCATCAACCAAGAAACTCTGTGTTTTAATCAAGGCTTTAACTAACACACGTGGGTGATATCCCCAATACATCCTAATAACTCCAGCTACAAAGTTTCCCTTCTATTGAATGACTTGACTCACACTTGTCAGTAGCTAGAGGAAGTACAGTATTACATCTAATCCAATATTCCAACCAACTTATGGGCACAAAGACCTAGATTTTCCTTTCCTTGTAGCTAGGAGCCCCACAGAATCTGATACACTTCCTGGTTGATTGCAAAGTTATTTCCAGCCGTAAGTTTGCTGAATTCTTAAAGGGAAATATGGCAAGCTTGGGGAAAAGTCCAATATTCTTTTAAGAAGTATATTAATTGAAAACTAGAAAAGTTTGACTGCGCGCAGACTCATAATATACATACCCCCACTATACATGTTAGCACATAAAACTGCGTCATAAGTATTGATCGCTATCGACTTTCAAGAACACAAGCTAACTGTAAGATGATGGGAACAGTTTACTCGACAAATGACCTTCAGTAGATAATATCTAATACTGTACATGTATATACCTTGTCAGACAAAGTCCCATCTTACTCAACCTTTGACCTATTCTCTGCTATGAAATTATTTTCTTTTTTCAAATGTACTCATCACTTGACCTTGACCACTGTGACCTACCAAAATATTTTTCTTTTTTTCTTAACCACTCAATATATAAACAGTGAAACTCCTAATCGATTTTATGGAAACTTGAAAAATGGCCATTTGTGGGACAAAGTTCATGGACCTTTTGACCTTCGACCTAGACCTGACCCCTATATACTCTACCAAAGCAATTTAGCCTTTTATTAAACAGAACTGCCAAATACACGCAATAGGAACACTCCATTGAATATACGTAGGCAGAAAATGACTTTGAGGACAAAGCTTATTGACTTTTGAGCCTTGACACAAATCGTTGCCCGTGACTCTGAACCAACAATATTTGTCTTTTGTTTCTAACCCAACACGCAATATATCACAGCAAGCCAATCTACTGGAGTTATAGCTCAGAAAATAATTTTGGACAAAGTGCAATGACCTTTGACCCTTGACCTTGAATTGACCCCCTGTGACTCTACACAAAATATCTGTCTTTTGTTCTTAACCAACACACAAATAATATTATTCAACAGTGAGGCACTCCTAACTGGAGATTATAGGCAAAAAGATGAATTTTGGGACAAAGTTCATGACCTTGACCCTTGACCTTGATCTTTGACCCCTGTGACTCTACCCAAAATATTTGGTCTTTTGTTTTCTTAACCACCACCAAATCATATCAAAACTGCTGACACTCCTAATGGATTATAGGCAGAAATGACATTTTGGGACAAAGTTTCATTGACCTTTTGCCTTGACCTTCACCTTTGACCCCTGTGGATCTCCAAACATATTTGTTTTTATTTCTTAACCTAACCACCAAATTATATTCAAACCAGTGAGCACTCCTAACTGGAGTTATAGCAGAAAATGGCATTTGGGGGGAAAGTTCATTGACCTTTGACCTTTGACCCTTGACGGATTTGTCCCAAAATCTAATCAATTCATCCTTGCCTAGTGGTCCATCCTTGGTCCAAGTATCATTATAATCCCTTCAGCGGTACTTCAGTAATCTTGTTCACAAGAAAGTGCGGACGCACGGACGTACGGACGTACGGACGCACGGACGTACGGACGGACAACCCAAAAACATAATGCCTCCGGCTCCCTTACGGGGCGGAGGCATAAAAATACCAAGATTACAACTGACTAAAGTATAGCTACACTAAAAGGAACTGTCTTGAATTATTAACTAGAGCACTTTTGCCAACATTGAATTGAAAGGTAATTATCATAGATATAGGGATCACAAAAAATCAAAGCTACACAAGAAATTTGTCCGTTGAAAAGTAATTTCAGAGATTTCTAACAAGAAAGAAACATTTGACTATGTAAACTTTGAAACTATTAGAAAGCTTCAAATAAAGTCACAAGAAATATGGCTAAAATATATGTGTAGGAGATAAAGAGAGAGTGACATTTTGTCCTCTTCCACAAGCAGGACTCAAAAAACTGAAATTAATGATTCATGAAATCATGTACATCATCTGATGAACAAAAAAAAGAAAGAAACGTTTGTACATGACTCAAATCCCATATACATGTATTTAAATAAAATCATAATAAAATGGACTCAAAGTAGCTTGATTAATAAAGCAAATTATGGTTTAATCTCATGTCCTGAATTATATCATTATCACACCATCTACATGCTCTCTATTGTGCTGAAATGATCAAACTTTCTGCAGAAATGATATTCTAACCATTTTGCAAGGATAAACAATTAGAACACACGAATTGAACTCACCTTATCACAAACCATAACCACATTTCTTGATGATGGACAAAC
>JZLH01S0068828.1:38218-53925 GCA_001188425.1 Eucidaris tribuloides
AATTTTTTTGTCTATCTCCAAACAATTTCACCATGTGCTCAGCTGACACTTTTTCCCACAATAATTATCCGTTAATAATCATCCCATGATCCAAAAACTGAGCCATTGACATCGCATATCAGTTTATGTTTGCTCGTGGTTGCCCTATTATGTTTGCAAGTGTCTGACACTACAGTTTGAACGAGAAGACACTTAAAATTGATACATGTACCGGTGTGTACGCATCATTATGGTGTAAAGTTCATGGGAGTGTACGTAACCATTCGATGTTTACTCAGTATGGTGTGAGGAGATAATATTATAACAATACTTGTGATTCATTCAATGAATAATTAATCCTCTCCTTGCAAACACTTGAAATCACACTCTGAAAAGGTTGTCTTGTTTCCTTCTAAGTAGTACATCATGCACTCATCAGCAAAATTCTATCTCCTGTAACATTTTCGACTGTAGCAGAAGTAATGTTACATTCAAGACCATTTCATCAAAACAAAGCAAAACCAAAACACTGATACATGTACCTCAACAATAGTCTGACTGCCAGACCACAAATCTGGAATCATTGGCCAAAACTCAGCGGACGGCCCCCGCTTTGCAGGGGCAGAGTCTGAAATACAGACTACCTCAACAACAGTATCAGTGCACAAGTGGTTCTAAAAGATATTAAAGGTAAAAGTTAGATTTTGATTGTGTAAATTTACACACAAATCACACTGACACTTAGTTAAATTGTTTTTATAATCTATTTATTGTCATTATGGTCTAACAGCAAAGGTAGAAAATAGTCAGTAAGACATGGTACTCACCATACACCAATAGAGTGGTTGTAGCAACTCAACTGTTTTCATATCCTTGTTTAAAAATTACAACAATAAAAATGTTTCAATTTTTCAGAAAAGGATTTGCACGCCAAAATTAGGCCTACATAAAGGCAAACGTGTGGTGATTGAATATTTATCAATCTAAATCAGTATAAATTTGAGAGTTATAAATTAGGCCTACTGCAATATTAGTCATTTCTGGCTTATTCTTTGGTTTATGGGGGATATACTTAAAACTTTCAAGGGCATATTTGGTCACACTGACACACATATTTGGCATACTGGTGTGATTTCGCTACAGCTCTAAATACTATCTCGGTCAAAAGGTTATTGTTCACCCCTGCACAACAAAAATGGTACCTCCTAGACTGATTTGTTTCAATTACAACTGTGGAATAATCCATTTGTCTGCAGGGTACACATGGTAACATTGAGTCATACTCTGACAATATTCACAATTTCAGAGTTTGCTCAACAAATTGCGATAAACAGATTTTGTGAATTGGCATATGGTTTCATATACACATTGCTTCTGGCAAATTTGACAAAATCTACAAACATTTTTCTCAAGTTCCAAGCCGCAATTGTTGTCACAGGTTGGTGGCTGACCACTGTCCATTGTGAAGGAATTAGTTTTCCTCTAGCCTACACAATGAAAACCTTACAGTCAAAATACAATAATGAAACTTATTTTTTGTACAATATACAGAAGCTGTGACAGCTGACACTATGGGGGTATTCCGATTGCTCCCACCTTCCACTGTTCATTGAATAAACTCGCAAGGACTTTCCACAAGTTGTTACAAACTTACAATAACACAATAACAGGTATATACATACATATTACCTTGATGAAAACAAATACCCTAAAAATAACTTAATGACATAAAAAGAATACAGGCACACTAACCAGTACAAAACTACCAAATAAAAATCTTTAAAAATTTTTAGCTTTGGGCTCGCATGGTGTGCAAATGAATAATGGTGTGCAAATGGTGTGCAAATGGTGTGCAAATGAATAATATTCTGCAAAAAAAAAAAATGTTGGTGAAGTAATAAACTATCTTTTGCTATATTTAGAAGTTACAAATTATTTGAAAATACATTTAGCATTTTGTAAAATTTTATAATTTTGAAGTTGAACCCAGTGCATCATTTCCACTCCTTTTGTGTCTCTGTTCTATAAATGGCTTACAGACATGCAATTATCCCTCTGTGTTATGCACTATACAAAAACGTTTTATTTTTATTGTTATTGTTGTTATTATTATTATTATTATTATTATTATTATTATTATTGTTATTATTATTATTATTATTATCATTATTATTATTATTATTATTATTATTATTATTATTGTTATTATTATTATTAAATTTATATCATGATTATTACAATTATTATTATTATCATAATTACAATTATTATCACCTAATGGACTCAAATTACAATGGGTTCAATACATAAAATAGTTTTCATAAAATACTTGTCTAATTTTTTACAACAAAAAAAATGTCAGTTTGTTTGATTTGTTGTGAAGTACGTTACAGAAGTGTCCACTGTCCACTTCTGTTTTTGACAGGTTACAGGAGAATGGTTTTCGAAATGAAAATTTATGGCACCTTAATCTCCATTTACCATTGGTAATTAATCTTTATCTTTAAGATTGTTGACTGTCTCTTGGCAGCTAATTCAATTATACCTCTTGATCTTGACAAAACTGACTTGTCTGTTTGTTCTTTCCTATAATATCTTACCAATTAACTCATTTCTCACACTGGTTTTATGGGGGAATCCCTGTAGGCAGAGCAGAGGGTTCGATAGATCATAGATACGCGATAGACCATATATGCGTGGTACCGATGAAAGGCATTTAAAAAACATTTTTTTAGTCCAAACTCAATCCCAAAATCAGAGCAAAGCACAGTGAACAATCAACAATCATCTAGTCTTAGTTTCCACCAGACACATAACACATCTTCTACACAATTTTGGGATTGATATGATAAATAAAGACCAGTCTAAAAGGTAGACTATTCCAGACTATTGAAAGAACTGTGGGCTGACAACAAAACTGAAACTACAGGAGGTGAAGGACAAATAACCCTGGAGGCTGTAAACAAGAATAGGTTTTCTCTTCCCGGAAAAATTGCCATAATTTCTAGATAGTTGCACTATACCTCATGATGGCTTCTGTAAACTCAAATACTGCAGAAGATAACTTTACAGGGGCTTCCTTTCATGGGATTGAGTAAATAATGAGCTCTTAAAAATTTAGAAAAAGAAAATTAAGAGATAAACAAAATAATATTCTACATGTAAGCCCTGGTGCACAGGTTTCATACTCCATATTTCTGTTTGGTACAAGATTATATTTATTCCCTTTTAACTTCATACCAATGTAATGTGTATGTGTGTAAAATACAATGATGCCGTGCGCTGTGAATCAATGCTACAAGCAACTCCACACCCAGGTCTACAATTCGGCATGGTAGACTAACATCAGTCACCTCTTTGAAAGGAAAGTGTGGTTTGATCAATAAAAGACAATCCTGGTTTCCAAGGAGCTGCAATTTAAACTAATTTACTGAGGTTTGTAATTCAATTTTGCTGCAAAAGTGGCTGCCTGCAGGCTTCACCTGGGGTTTATCAGCCATAATGTAAACGAGACGTAGAGTCTGAAGCGATGTTTTCAAGCAAATATGAATAAAGTATGAATTTGTTCTTTGCTAATACATGAAAAAACAAACTGATTCACACCTTTGAAATACAGTGTAAATATAGAGGAAAAAAAACCTTGTAATTTAAAACTTCCCTGACTATAAATGGAGGTGTAAATTGCATAATATGGGGTGTATGATCATTCCTGCCTAGTTAAGTCAAAATCAAATCATACATTTTAAAGAAGAAGATGAATGTAAGTTTATGCACAACGGAAAGAAAACAATTGCATTAGCTCATTTGAGCCTTCAGCTCAGGTGGGCTAAATATGCATAAGAAACAAAATTGGTGAATAGTTGGTGCAATACACCTTTGGAAAGCATTTTTTGTGGTCAAATCAAGACATCATCACTGTTCCTGAAGATAGCTGACTTGCTTAATTACCGGTAATTTCATTAGTCTTGATATCACTAAACCAATTAAACTGAACCCTTAGTCAGTAACTGTCAGGAAATCCCTCCGGACAATCTTAATTCACAAACACATCAGTTAGGCTTCTACGGTCACATTTGACTGCAGACACCGTACAATAATTTTATCTACAAATTATCATACAATTTTTTTTGGCATCAGATGGCTACAGGCTACGATGTATGTGTTCACATTATCTACGAGCATTGTGTGATTTCTTGTATGGGCCTTTGAGTTTGGACAGGAGAAGAGGCTGTATGGAGATCATACAGCTATCGTACAGAGATTGTGTGATATCCGTGCAGTTGCTCAAAGTCTCCTCAGCCTCTTCCCAGATACAAACAATCATACAGAGAATATTGTAGGATATCATACAAAGATGGTATGATAAGCAAACGGGCTAAATGCTTACAATTTTTAAAAATTTGTCAAACTTCACACTAAACAAACTTGTAGAGGCTACGATTAGCGTGGGGAGCCCATGAAATCATGCAAAAATCGTACAGTCGAGGTTTGTCATCATAGGGGAGGAGTATATGGGCTCTGTAAGGTCATCAAGCGCTTAGAAACAAAGCATATTAAAAGTAAATGACATGATTGGGGGTAGTCCTCGACTTGGGCTGAAACTACTCTAGAATCAAGTAAACTATGCAAGAATTCTCCTGTGAAAATCTTGTAGTCAAACGTTGACTCACTCTAAAATAAACAATGTCAATATCACTCGTAGCACGGAAACCTGCTGTGTGGCTCTCGATGGGGCTTATTTTTATCGTCCCCGGATAAAATTAAGATATGTACTCCTATGTTTATGCTTGATTCTCCTTAAGTAAACAAACTACAGACAAATCCTCCCAGGTGGGAGATCCACTCCTGCTAGTGTATAGTAGGTATATATTTCAACTCATTTGGTTCTTGAGGCATTTTCAAGTGTTCCCAATCATGTCACTAACCTTTAAGCGCTATATAAATGTTAATTATTATTATTATTATTATCATTGGCAAAATGTGACCTAAGCATTACGTCCGTGTCTTGAGTGAAGACTACCAGGAAAGGGGGAAGACTGTGGTTAGGGAGGAAAGTCCTGCGGTCATGGGAAGGCACCAGAGCTTGACATGTTTCCATTGTGAGATAATCTCGCTTCCCTCAGCGGCTGACGAGGCTCATTAACAGAACAGCTCGCAGGGTCCTACATGAATCAGGAGGGAGGAAACTGTTTGCGCAATAGTAGGTGTGATGATGTTACATGAAGGCAATAAGATGATGGTAGGGGTGAATCCTTGAACTCAACAACTAATCCCAACAGAAATTAGAACAAAAACAAAAATGTCTGACTCTGATACTCCATAAATGTATGATCAAGGTATGTTGATACAACAACTTGGAATATAGAAACATTGTTCCATCGATGCAATGTGTAATGTTGCTGGACATCAGTCATCCTAGCATTCAGTGGATTGTATACAGGTAATGATTGACAACTAAGATATAGAAATTAGCATTCGAACAATTTTATGTTTTTTAGCCATAATAAATGTCTTGTATAAAATCTAAGTATACCAAAGAAAACTGTTGCTAGGACAGTGCCATAACCATTCTTGGATGGTGTGCATCGCCTATAAGTTTTCACTATTATTATTTCAAATGACTTCTAAGGTTTCTTCAGACTAGGGATGGTAGTGATTAGTAAGAAAGTAACAAGAGGTCATAATCATGTGTGAGATATGATTTAATTCAAATTGGATTGACAAATTACCACCCACTCCCCAGCTGCCTTTCGTGAAAGTAAAACTGCAAGATACATAATTATAAACCATTCAAATTAAATGAATCACACTAAGAAAGAAAGTGACAAAGCACGAGATTAATAACACTTTTCAATATATGTTTGCTATTAATTCCATACATCTGTCTTGTAGCTTGATGGTTTGTAAGATTCAACAAAAACAAAGCACTGAACGCCATCACTTATTTCACTAACATTGTCGTTTCAGTTTGAGTCATCAACTTGTAAAAACAAATGTTGCAATCCAATGAATATATGCACAAACATTACCAGCATTTGTGCAACATGCCAGGCCAGTCATACCATTGACTTCAATGTACATGTATTTCATGCAACCTTGAATTAATGCACAGCTCTGACCTGGTATTAAAGGCACTGTATAACAGTGTTTCCAGTTTAAAAAATCTGAGCTACATGATTCCCCATGCTACTAGTGTCTTTGACACAGTCTAAAAATGAAGCCCTGAAAAAAATTGCAGTGTAAAACAATCATTAAGTGCTTTAAAAAAGTGAAAATCATTGAGAGACCATTCCAGCTTTTCTCCATAGACTGCTGTGTTGCAGAATTTCCTATCGCCCGATATAAAATTAATGTGACAATTTTTATCTGCACATATTGTACTATTGACAGCATAACTGTCCAAACTTTTGTGTTCTAGGGTGTTTATTTGTCCATTCAAACACTGTCAGATATGTCAGATAGCAAAGTTCGACAATTTTTTAAACGGGTCTTCCATAGTGTTGCATAGTGTCTTTAAGCTTTGGAACATGTCAACAGAACCGAAAGGAAATCAGCTTTCAGATCTGATAATGGTTCACAGACTATACATGACTTTCATCTTTCAATCGGCATGCTTTGAAACATAACATTACTACATATATACCAATCTACAGCTTGAAGGGATTAACAGGATTGGAACTTCAAGCCAGTATTCTATGCTAAAATAAATCCAGAAACAAGAACATTGTTCAATTTATCTGGTATGAAAGTTTCACAGTCTAACGTATTGACAAAAGCTTTAGGACTGAAGATTAGCGCTGAAAACTTCAAACAGAATGTATGCGACATACCGTCAAATTCAGGTTTGACACAGCCGTTAATCTAGTCTTAGTAGTTACTGCTAGACCTGATTCTTGTAATCTAGTGAAAACTAAATACCTGCTAATCAAAGCTTGCAAGATCGGAAACTCATCAGTGCAATTAAACGATTGTTCAATGTGGAGCATTTAGACACATAAAAGCATGCTCTATCTATACGTTGTACGGATATACGTCATATAACGATACAATAATTCTCTAGTCTGAAAGGGGGTTAGACTTGGTTCCAGTTAGTGTGAAATTGTGATTAGTGTCAAAATACAGGTGTACATAAACAAAGGCAGCTTCAGTTCACCTACCTGTCAAAAAAATGCCTGGTAATGGAACAGTACAATGCCCTTTTTCCTGAATATAACCTACCAGCATGTTCAGCATGTTCAACATAAACATGCAATGTGTTGGTTTGTGTCATGCTAGAAAATTTGTTGGGGAATGACTGCTATTTTTCCTTTCTCTGCAACAACTTAACTTTTGATTGTCCCAGCAAATGGTACATGGAGGTAATCCTAAAGTGAGACACTAACAATGCAAGGTAAGAATATGACCTCACTTTTCTGTGGGAAGAGGCCAGAAAAGATATGCCGCTTTTACTTCAGTACACTTTTTTTTTCAATAGTGCTATACACCAACACTAAGGTCAAACCATCTAGAGGTCTACAAAACATTGATGATTTTGCCCTTGAAAGTAAGTGTAATAGTAGGCTCTATACAATTATATGCATTTAAGAGAACAAAGAAATCTTGTATAAATCCCCAATGCTTTATAATTATACACGATTCTGGCTAATTCTTTTTTTCCATACACTGAAGTATCCCCAGGGATAACAAGTAATCTGATGAGACGATGGCATTGAATTATTATGGGCCCCACACACTAACCACCTCCAATGTTATCACATCAACTGACATACACCTGTATATACATTACAAGGTCAAAGGCAATGAGACTTGCACAAATAACTGATTCATCTGAAATCTTACAGAGTGAAAGAAACTGTACACATCAAAATCCTATTAACACCATAAACAAGAAATTATTTCATGAACAGTAAGACTTATTCAAGCATTTTTGTAAAGGAAAATATATGAATATCTACTGCCACATATTGCTTTCTTGTTTTGTAATTTGTATTAATCTATGTTTTGAATTCTGAGCTGAATAGAATGAAAAATTAATAAAGTTATATTGGGCTTCATCAATGTCATTAACATTGTATTCTCAATATCAATATCAAACAGTTAACTAAAACCTGGAGGCTGTAACAAAGCTATACTGACTTTTGCATAATCCTATTATTACGTGAAATGTACTCTATAAAGAAAACTAAATAATGGTATGATTTTTTTTCACTTTTTTCAAAAGATGGGTTATGGCAGGGCTGGACACTAGCACTTGCCCGCTTGCCCGGGGCAAGTAAAATTTCATGTTGGGCAAGTAAAAATTCAAAATGTTAAACTCTACTTGCCCAATTGGGCAAGTAAAATTTTGATCATGAAATGAACAAAACATGACCAAATCTCTTACCAAAATTAAAAACGAACAAAATCTGTCTAAAACTTTGTGTTCAACTGTACTAAACTTCATCATTATTTTGTTCTTTGTACTTCATTTTATGCCTCTTTAAATTCATAAATCGTTTGACAATCTCAAGAATTAAAATAACAAACATCCAATGCTATAAAAAGGCCTTATTTTTTATAATTGTTTATTTTCGGGCAAGTTAATTTTTCATTTGGGCAAGTAAATATCTGAAAGGGATAAGTTAACTTGCCCAAAGGGCAAGTAGGAAACAATGTTAGTGTGGAGCCTTGGTTATGGTAATATAAAAAAAATCCTGCTTTTTATTAATCTTCAAACAATTACAACCTTGTTTCATGGAAGAATTCCCCAAAATAAATACCAATATTATTCCTGTATCATTTTTGAAAAACCATGTTTCATATCATTATAACCTGCTCAAATATTTGGACTACAATGAGATTATTTGGGCCTTCAAATCAATTCATTTGTGATCATAGTAATCACATTGCTAGTAGTAAAATGCACCTGTGATATTTCTCCTCCACAAAATGAAATATTTCTATTCCACACGATGAAATTAAGAAAACTGAAAGTTTAAACTCCTCTCTGGTTTGCTTTCTACTGGAGTACCTGCTAATCTCTTTATTTGCCAAATAACACTATTGTAAGGCTTCTTTTCATGTACAGACCACATGAATAAAATGACTAGACATGCCAGGTGTGCATTGTATTAGTAAGAGGATTAGAAGGGATTATGAAATCCCTTGTAATTGTTGTCATTGTACTTTATAGATCTGTGTAAACTGCAAATCAGTGAATGTGACAAATAAAGTCAATGGTTGATTAACCATTTTGTACAGCACAACAACAATAATCTTACCTTGGATGGAAAACTATGAGAATTCTCCTATAGGTGTTAGGATGTGCACCATCTACAACATATGTCAGCTTGGATGAAGGAAATGTCCAAAAGAGGAGATGATTATTCCAAATTATGTTAGAAACTAGAAAGTATAATCCACAGAATTGGTTGGCCTCATGACTGCCACCATTTACCTGAAAGGAAAAAAGACAGAAAAAAAAGATTAACCTTATCTTTCATTTGTGCAAAAACATGTTGCAACCTTACATAATTCCACATCAATTTGTTAATACATGTAGTTTATTTTTTATATTGATATCTTTTTAAACATTACATGTTTGGTTTCTTGAACTTTGAGTTGACTTGCATTCGACTAAATTAAAATCTATAACCTTAAAGGGATGCGCTGCTCGTAATCCATGTACGTTCAATACCATTCGCTTGCCCCTATTGCAAGGTTGCGCGTGACAACAATCGTGGAGCTGCAAACAGAATTGCCACTGAAGGAAGGGCCGTGTGCAGTTCGCCTTTCTTCGATTGAATGCATGCTGCATAGGGAAATGCACACAATTCGTGCATGCTTGCTTTCCGAAAGTATACGGGTATTCCCAGCTCGAAAACATCACGATAGGCGACTTTTTGGTCTCTTTGAACGCTATATATCTTTTTTGGTTTTCCATGTTGCATAACTCCTAACTTCAACCAGCATGAAGAAAGTGGATTATGACAAAGAAAATCCTAAAACTGGATTTTTTTGCAATGCTCATCCAATTTTGTGGTTTTAATAATTATAAAATTGATTATTTGATATCTTGTCAATTAATTGCAATGGGGCTTCCATATTGATGTGATGATTGTTACATAAAACCATTTTAATTGATTTAATTCAATTTACTTCCACAAATAATCCCATCATGTATAGGGCCTATCTGGAAAAAATTATAACATATTACACAATACTAGAAGCAGGGCAGGAAATATAATTTTATTTTTTGGGGCTACTTTCAAACCTGATTTTGTCAGTATGTTATACATTGAACCCTATGAGGAAAATTGAGGGCTGTTTTGTGATTTTCTGGGGCTATTTTGTTAATTTGGGGGGTTAAATCGCCCTCAGCCCCAGTATATTTCCTACGCTGACTAGAAGTCAACTTAAGCTAAATGTATCACTGTATCATGAGAACAAAAATAATCCTTACATACCTAAGTAACTAATTACTTGAATATAACAATACCATGGTGAATTTAACAGGATTTAGTTTGGTTTGTCTGTAGATAACACCAATGTAAAACAAATAAAACAATGGCTGGCTTCGTCAAATAGCACAAAACAGAACAAACAGCAAATCAGGCCTGGCCTAGAATCGTGACGGATCATTCCATTAGTTGCCAGGAGATGGTCAACAGTCGGTAAGATAAAGATGGCCACTGAGTAACTTGATGACATCAGTTTTAGGAGCCATAAATTTAAACAGATGTATAGCTTTAATTAGCTACTTCACTTCTGGAGTTAAAGATAAGATTGAGACTCGCAGAACAAATATCAACTGTTTTCAAACCATCTATGAACAGATGGTATTCTGAAAATGTCACTCTAGTACAGAAGAGAGTACTTCAAACAAACGAACACTTCATTTTACTCGAGAAACGGTAACCTCTGCACAAGTCAACATACCCTTGACAAAGGACTGTACCAACACAGAAATCAATATGTGGGGAAACAAAGAATAAATACTGTAAAGGGCCAGGGACGGATAGGGCCGGGGATGGAAATTTCACCTCTTAAACCCGTTGAAGATGATTTGATGTCAGTAACTTAGTCTCCAACGGGTTAAAGTGCCAATCCTACAACTATTTATAACATCTATTCTATTCCCATATTACAATGCAAATGCTTTCAGTTTCACATGGAAACCAACAAACTGGGGAACTCTGATGAAAGATTTTTCACTAACTAGTTTGTCTATGAGGGCCTGTTCAAGCGCTTTTGGAAGCGAACCGTACCGTACCGTGCCAAACCAATGCGAACCGTGCCAGAGTGGTTCACCTGCGAGAGTTCAGGCAAACATGTGGGAAGCGTGCCTCCGAGGTACCAATTCGGTACGCATTACTCTCTAATCTGAGGGAATTACATGTTAAAGTATTACGGAATGCGTTCAGGTGCTTAGCGCGGTACGGTACGGTTCGTCTTGGCATGCTCTAGACCACATCGAGAGGTGGTCCTCCGTGGCACGCTTCTGGAGCGGTACGGTATGGTACAGTTCGCTTCAGGGGTGTTCAGGCGCCTCCTCTGGCACGGTTCAGTACGGTACGGTTCGCTTTAGGAGAGCGCTTGAACAGGCCCTAAAACTCCAAAAAACTTCAAATTGGCAGACTCTGAAATTTGCAGCTTTTATCTACAGGCCATCCTCAGGAATGTACAGTGTATAGTGAATTAGATTAGGAAAGAAAATGGAAAGAATCATTAAAATGCTTGTTTGAGTAAAAGTGCCTGATTTCTACAAATACCCCATCATTAGATGGGTCATCAGGACACTTTTGAGCTGATATCAATGCTAAACAATTTCATATTGTTAATGACAAATAAAAAAAAAGTATTCACAATTTTACTGAGGAAAAAACAAACATTTCAATAGCATGTTCAACTAAATCTTTCAACAGGTATTCAATTACTATTCCTACTTCTAGAAGTTTTGAAATGTTATAAGAATGGGAGTAATGATGTCATTAGATATATGGTGAATTGCTGAATTTCACAATAACACATGTATGTGAAATGTCACCACGATACCCTGATAAAGTCAACTCCAAGGAAAAGAAAGTGCAAACTATTAAAATCATGCTATATGAAAGTGAAGTGTCCTAAAAAATCAATAGTTTTATGACTGTCACACGTTGCAAAAGTTTGAATACTTATATTTTCACCCGAAGTATTTTTCTTTCTATGTTTATGTTTCATTAGATGTGCGACTTTATCAGGGCATCGTGGTGACAGGTCACATATCATAAACAATATTTCAATCCACTCAAACATCAAACTTAATTGTCTATTGCACAGGCTACTAATAAAATACTAAAGGCCCTACTTTCTGCCAAAAATGGTTGGTCACCAAATTAGAAACAGAATGACCGAATGGTATTACATAGAAAATAATTTTCACTTAATTGGATTGTTTGGATACACAAAGCTATAAAGTAATATACACTTTTAATTGGAAATTGACAATATGTCTATCTTATTTTTCGTAACAGAACCTAACAAAATAAAATATTGCACAAACAATTTTGTTTTCATTGTGTGGAACAAATTCAAGAGTAATGACCGGGTATAATGACATTGCCAGGACTTTTACGAGTCCCTAGTTTTTATGAAATACCAGCTGGAACAATATCAATTATTTCATCTCTTTAACAGATGGTCTGTACTTTGTAGATAATCTGCCCTATGAAAACTCCTAATGACCATGACACATTATGTGTGTCTATAAAAGGACCAAATATCCAAATATAGCTAAAGGGGAAAGTGTGCATGGCTTGTGAATGTAATTAGCACATACACTGGGGCATAGCAAACATTTTTATTCAGGATGTCATGTGTTATAAAATGTAATGTTGCAGACTTGCAGATATATTTTTGTTTATTTCATATTTTTTGCATTATAATAGTAATAGCAATTTGTCGACTTTGATTTGACAAATACAAACACATACACATACACATACACATACACATACACAAAAACACATACACATAGACATAGACATACACATTATTACTGGGTGGATTGACAAACTCTTGTAGTGTTATCTTTTTTTAAGGGGGGGGTTGAAAATTACTTTTTCAATCCTTGCAAGACAAGAATTTCTTTTTTGAACAAACTTTGACAAGACTTCACCAAAAAAATAATAATTGGAAATGTCTGAAGGGGTTGTGATTAAGACTTATGCATATTTCAGAAATTACTACATCAATAGCATTTTTTCCAATGTAAATAACAGGATTTTACAGAATGCACAGGACTACATTTAACACGGCACAATCATTCCAAAGACCCCTGTAATTTACTCTCGAGTTCGTTTTACCTTATATGTAAGTGATATGCTCCATGCTATATTTAGTATCATGACTTAAGACCTATGAAATTAATATTTGAATGCAGGTTAAAACAGACATCTGTGA
The DNA here is from genome assembly GCA_001188425.1 of Eucidaris tribuloides. Classification (NCBI taxonomy): domain Eukaryota; kingdom Metazoa; phylum Echinodermata; class Echinoidea; order Cidaroida; family Cidaridae; genus Eucidaris; species Eucidaris tribuloides. The sequence continues at coordinate 51,620 of JZLH01S0068828.1, forward strand.
AGGGCATTAAAGCCCCTATTCACTTACAAATTGAGAATAATGACACACCACATGGCAAAAAGATCACAGTCAGTTCCAATTTGGTCTGGTTCTTGTAAAGCATCGATCAGGAAAGTGAATTACATTTTTGTTGAACTTTTGACACTCAGTCACCATATGATCTAACAAGAGAGAAAAATGGAATATTCCAAATCATGCAGCTAGCTCTGAAGATCCTTTCACTTTAATACAAAATACTGCCAATGGCTGCCACGTTCAGACTATCCACAAACTGTAACATTTCGTACATTGTTTTATTTTATTTTAATATACAATTTCCAGCCCCCAGCTCAAGTATGACTGTGACCAGTCCTACATGGATAACATTTCATGGAGAGTTCATTAACCTCTGACCTTTGACCTTTCAAAAATTTAGCCACAAATTGGTTAATTCATCTGCACCCATCCACTCACTACACTTGGTGTAAGTTTCAGTCAAATCTACTCAACATTCTTGGGATAGTTCTACACTAACAAGATTTTGACAGAAAGTACAATAACTCCTAACCTTGTACATATCAAGGTCACTCACTTGCTGGCCTAGGCCTTCAAGAGCTGAATTTACAAGTACATGTATAGGCCTATTGATAGGAAAACTATTGGAGGAGAAAGTAGGTCAAGTCCCTTTGATCATGGAGGTGATCAGGGGAAAATTGAGTAAACATTTGGATAAAACAATAATAAGCCAGTTAAGTATTACAGGCATTTAGAAGTACATGTATAGTACCATGCTTGTGCCTGAAGATAAACTGTGAAAAACTGGATAGTTCAACATGACAGATATGTGATAAATAAGATGCTCATTCGTTCCATCTACTAATTATGAAGTGGCTATTTGCAATTACTGAGAGGAGAATCAAATGAAATATGTTATTATTGCTGATACAAGTTCAAGATGAATTATGTTAAGTCATTTTGTCAGCTTGATGAAAAAAATGATAAAAAATCATTTCTCATTATTTTTCATCACATTCTGTCAACCACAAAGAGTGTTGCTATCCAGGTAACTGCCTCCTTTAAGTCTGAGTAAATGAAGTATTCCTCTTTTTTTTGGGTCGCTCCTTATGTGTATTTAATTTCTGTCTGACTGCGTTTTCCTTCCTTCCCTTGGTCTGCACAAATCGTGAGTGATTTGATTTGCTCGCATCAGAAGGCATTCCCATGGGTCAAGAGGTCGGGTGAATGAGAAGCTAATCATTCCACGTGATGGACGCATTGACTAGAAGATGGCATTATATGGTTGGGTCTGCATCAATGGATTCTATGAAGTAATAATGATGTCACTCAGATTCTGTAAAATTAGATTTTCCACGTAATAGAAATTAAATGTTATCAGCTGTTGACAAAAGGTACTCAATTTTCTAGTTATGTTGGGGTTAGGGTTTATGATTTACCTTATCAGAATATTTTCATCATTGCATATGTTTGTAAATAATGCCATTTGTCTTTGTCAGCTAGTGAAAATACATGCTGCTCTTCTCTTATTCCAGGAATGAAGAGTTCTTTTCAGAGTATGGTTTACTTCTATGAGATGTTTTCTTATGATAATTACTACCTATCAAGAGGGCCATGCTTTTCAGTAGGTACAGTATGACAGAAGATGTTGCCCTCAGTGTTGTATCAATGCTGGCTTCAAGGCCAATTTTTGGTAGCCTCAGCCTCGGTCTCGGTCCAAGTCACCTGTACAAACCCCATGGAAAGGTTGTGTTTTGGAGTGGCCTCAGTCTCGGTCTCGGTCCGAGTCACCTGTATAAACCCTACGGAAAGGTTGTGTTATGGAGCAGCTTCGATCTCAGAACCTGAGGTCTCGGATACAATACTGGTTGCCCTTCTAAGAGAAAAATGGCTATTGGCTAAAGTGAATTTAGTATCATGTTTGAAGAATACAGAGCATTCTGGTACTGTATCATTCATTTGTTTGTTAGTTTGTTTGTTTGTTTGTTTGTTTGGTTTTTTTTTGGGCGGGGGGTCATTCCATTTCTTGTCTACATTATCTAGCATATCATCCAAAGTAAAACTCTAGTATTTGTTTATTATACTGTTCAGTGATTGTATGTGTGTGAGAGGGAAATGAGAAGAAAACAGTGATGAATTGATGACCCCAAAGACGAAAGTCTTTTTACAAGTTCACCTACAATGAAAGTATTATCAGAAAAACACATAGAAAAACACACATACTTTGTCAACATGAATATAAACATTAGACAAGACAGACAGACAGACAGACAGACACACACACACACACACACAGTCACACACACACACAT
>JZLH01S0068828.1:71209-84654 GCA_001188425.1 Eucidaris tribuloides
AGCATACTTTATATGCCAGCTGTGAAAATCGTGTGAACACATTTCACTGCTTTGACCCTTTGACCTTGAACTTGAATCTCCAGAAAGTGTGGTCAACTTAGCTTATAACTGAGTCTTAAAATGGAATCACTTCACTTGGTAAGTACAGCAATGAGATTATCTGCTCCATTAAGGGTATCATAACAAGAAGGTGAGAGAGCTCTGAGGGATAATGGAGCCCTGTGCAGGGGCTATCTGGGATGGGATTAAGGCGGATTAGTATTGAGGAACTGAAGAGTCCAGAGTGTGTCTTGGAATAACTGTCAGTACTCACACTGCACAAATAATCTTATTGAAGTCTATTATGACATTCTGAGGAACCATCCACAACTACTAGTATTCAGATGGAATAGCTGCTGCAAGGACTTAGCAAACATGTTGACACAAATAAAACAGTTATATACTGTGTGGGAGTATGTGTGTTTGTGTTTGTGTGTGTGAGTTTGTAATCGCCTCCAACCGTGGACTTTTTGGATTAATTTTACTGTACAACCTTGGACGTACCTTCCAGGGGTGACGGTCCACGTTTTTAGATCTTGTTGTAATTGAGGTGCTTATGCGGCATTAGGCCTACAACCAGTAAGCAAGGTCTGGGGGTATATAGAGAACGAGGTTGTGTACTGTAATGTATACATCTGCAGTTGTCAGAAGTTTCGTCCTCATTTAATAGGTAAAAATTGCTGTGTGTGTCCTCGGTATTACCATAACCGTTACAAACACACACTCACACACTCACACACAGATACACTCACATTAAAAATTGTACGTCCTCGGTCGAAGGTGATTACATGTATGTGTGTGTGTGTGTGTGTGTGGTGTATGCCTGTTGGTAGGTGTGTAGGTATGCAGTGCAGTGTATGGAGCATGTTTGTCAGTGGCTGTGTGTAAATGGTTGGTTGTCTGTCTGTGCGTCCATCTGAAAAACAAGCTTGGGCAAGAGTCATGATTTCATACAATTACACAGAATATAAATTATTTCCATCACCCTGAAATTGTACCAGATATTGAAAAGAACCAAAAGAGCTAAGACTGAAAGGATTATGTAACACAAAAAATGATGGTGCCCCTCACAGCCACTAACAACAAGCTCTTGTCAGGGATGGCTTTTATTATAGGCCCTAGATGCAACCAGGGAGGTGCCATTTACAACTATTATTTTTGAAGAAGAAAAAAATGCTTGAAAAATATAGGCCTAAGTGTTGTTCCCTATTAATTTCAGGAAATACTTACAAAGTAAAACATGGAATCTCTAACACATACACACATACCCCGATATCAAAAATTATACAGGGCCGGCCTGTATATAGGCCTATTTATATTTTTTAAATTAATCACTAAAAAATTATGTTACATCAAAAGTAAGAAAGAATAAAGGAAATATACCAGAAAAACATTCAGAAGTTTTGTACTGTGAACTTACCTAATAATATTGACAGCTCCTGTTTACGCAATCACTGCACTCTCTGCAAAGTTAATGACAGTAAATACCCTATTGCTTCACAATATACACCTAAAGAGTGAAAACCGTGGATTTCTACTTAAAATTCGACCACAATAAACTCACTGGACAGTTATATCTGGGTTGAGTGACTCTGCAAAATGAATCTTTTTCGGCAGCTCTGTCTGTACAGTGCAAGAATGCAGAACCGGTATTTAGAGAATTTCCATGTGTCAATTTACAAACACGGCAACAATTGTTAATTCGGCTGAACTATGACAAGAGGTTATATCCTGGATGGTATTACTGGTATGTCGGAAGAGGGAAACTTCCCAATGTCATACATCAACGTCAGAAAAATCTGATGAATATGATATGTCATAAATCGGTTTCCTCCTATTTCTAAGTTGAAGTACCGGTACAATGCATTAGTCATTCTCATGCATTTGAATAGATAGAATACAGCATTACACAATCATACAAAAAAGTAAATAATTATACCAAGGCGTTGATTTGTTGTAAAATGGTTAGAATTCAATTTTGTAAAAGTTTAGCTGTTTGTTGAGTAATGTTTTTGTTTGTCTATTTCTCTTTGCATTTTGAATATATACTAAAACTATACTACCCCCCCCCATGACAAAAGGGCATAACTGACATTTTCTTTCAAAATTGAGTTACTGTATATAGTGTAGGGGACTCAGTACATCATGTTAAACATGCAGAACAAAAAAAGATATTAATTAGCAGTGTCCCTTTGTTTCATAATCCTCTTGTTAAAAGGACACTGAATAGGGCTTTACGTGTCGAACAAAACACATTTTGCTCAATATCTCCAAAACACCAAAATGTCAGTTATGCCCTTTTGTCATGGGAGGGGGGGGGGCAGTATAGGCCCTACTGGTGTGGTAAAAACAAATTATAGAAATTACCATAAAATTTACGGTAAGATTGTACTGTATGGTGGTTATTTTGCATTTTAGAGGGAAGTAACAACTCACAAACGATGACAGGACAAACTTCTAGAAATGTATCATAATCATGTTTCACAAATTAACATTCAAATCACTTTCAAATACCCTCTTCATCCAAAAAAGACAGGGAAAACACAAGAAAAATGGGAAAGAAAAGTATGATAACAATCCTATGTTGGAGTTGTTTGTTGGAGAAAAGTACCCTGATCATATCTGACAAATAACATACATGTATCATGGAAGCACAGATAAATTATTCTTTTTACCTGTATCCCACAGTGAGTATACTGCAATTAAATTTGAGTCTGGAAATTTAGACTAGTTCAAAAAACACCACGCTCCCATGTGATTTGAAATTGGGATTGGGGCAAGGGATTAGTCTGCAAACACAGACTCTATTTTGAAACTTAGACAACATTTCACAATGATTTGAGCAACTACTGGTAATTTGGTAATTCTCTGCTAGTCCAGAGTAATCTCAGTTCCAGACCCTGCAACTTTTTCTCCCTCCGAGTAAGAGGATGCGAAGCACCCGCACCATGCAATTTATTTATTTATTTCTAGAAACTAGTCTGAGTCAAAGCAGGTGACTGAGGACAACAGCTTCCTTATCAATATAGGATGGATTAATCTAAACATCTGGAAGCCAGACTAAGTCCGGAGCAGCTATAACACAGGGCCTACATGGCAGTACTAGCCTACATCACAGATTGTTCAGACCCTGATTGCATAACATGTGCACGAAAGACAAGGGTTTGTGCCTGCAAACTGACAAGCTAGCAAGGCATGAAAGTGGCAAAGTACACAAAAATGAGCAGTCTACATCTATGAAGTTAAAGGCAAAGTTCACCCTGGCGTTGAGTTGATCTTAAAGCACAAGTTTAATGAAAGTTTGGCAAAAATCCACCAAGGAATAACAGAGTTATGGGATTTTAAAGTTTTAACTTTGTGACGTCACATGCGAGCAGCTCCCCATGTGCCATGTAATATAAATTCCATAAATTGCCATTTTTTAATGGTTCATGATAATTGAATGGGGTTTTTCATAGAAGCCTGTATGAAATAATGTTTCCGATTATATTGAATGCACAGGTAAAATCATTTTCAAATTTCTGAGAAAATGGCACTTTATGGACTTTATATCACATGATATAGGGAGCTGCTCGCATGTGACGTCACAAATTTAAAATTTTTACAATCCCATAACTAAATTCTTTGGTGGATGTTGGCCAAACTTTCATTAATATGTTTCTCTTATTTTTCTGCATGTATTCAAACCAACTTGACCTCAGGGTGAATGTGGCCTTTAAGACTATACACAGACATTTGAACTGCCATACAATCAATAATGAGCGCTGGGGTTTGACTCATGACTTTATTTTATTCTGGAACAAATTTCAAGTCTCTGATGACGACAAAATGTCAAAGAGCAAGAGGCCCCCATGGATATTTGATCATTTGACAGGGTAGAAATATAACTTCATCAAGTTTTCTCAACGGGTAGCACAAAGTTTCTTTTGTCACAATTAAATGACATACAAGCATGATGCTAGATCTATTTTTGGAATGTCAACTTCCCTGGGTTTCAGGCCGGAAGATTGAAACCAGAAAGGAAGCAGGCAGGTTGAGGGCTTGGGATGTCAATATTTATAATAGAGATATTTGGGACTTTTCTCTTTTCTTGTTTTTTTTTTAGACAACCAAGCTGATTTATAGCAGTCTGCCACTTTCACTTTATCAACACTTAAAAAAAAAACACCTTTAATTTCTCATTGCAAATTGAATGGGTGAGTGGGTTGGATGGGGTATGAATTATTTCCTGGTTTTACTTTGTGCCATAACAACAATAACGTCTTATAATTTTCATGTCATTCACATGGGGGGGGGGGCAGTGGGATGGGATGATTGCTACAATTTTGTCTGTGACTTTTTTGTTTATTTTTTTAAATTCTATACATGTGTGTATATGGGTCATTAATTGTTATTTTGTGTGCAATTATATATATGATTTATACTTTTGTATGTTACTGTGCTATTTTAAGTGAATAAAGAAGATAAATAAAAGTCAATGAAAAATTTGAAAATTATTTATGAGTTGATTTCTTCTGATGATTATGCTTATCAAGGTCATCTAATTTTGTTCTCAAGGCCATTTTTATTGAAAAACAGTGATGACAACTGAAATCACACAATTTTCAGTGCAGTAGGCCTACATGCACACTTTGATGAACACAAAGAAAAAAATCACAGAATGACTGAATATACTCATCAGTAAAATAATTAATCACTACCAAAAGCTGTAAATCAACTACTAAACAGTAAATACAATGTGTACTGGTTTTCCATTTGTAAAGAATTAATTTGCAAACCAGTGTCGAAAGTTCACACATGATGGCTAAGACATGTGTCACAGAGAACTGCGAGCCATTGCAAAGTTACAACACAACACCAATACATGCATGTACCCTTAACAGTGTATTGGATGTCAAATGCCATGCTAGCTGCCAATTTAAAGATAAGCATCAAGCCCAGGGTCAACTTGAAAGGTTATTCAAGCTTATACTACCCTGTTACAATGAAGTTGGTAATGTACTGGTACAAATAATGTTCTAGTATACATCTTATTATCTAGTTATCTTGATATATCAGGGCAAAAGAACAAAAGAATATAAAGAGCTGGGTCCAGCAAAATAACATTTTTGTAATTACCTCGGAATAATCACCTCTTGCACCTCGTTATCACAGAGCTCATTTAAAATGAGGTTCCACTAAAATTGAATGAGTTGCCATCAAATTCTCAAAGCAGTTAACTTGTTATTGTCATAAGTGACCAAAATCATTCAATTGTCAGTTTTCATTTCTTCTTAGGCAGCTAGAAATAGTTTTTCCGTAGACCTACTACTCATAGGTCCATGGTTTTATAGACCAATTTAAGAAAAAATAACCATTTTACATACACTGTACATGATACAAGTTTGTCCCATGTACTGCAATCCAGTACTAATAATACTTATTTTTTTCACACAGCTTACAACAATCAAATGTAAAAAGTTGCTCTAATGATTTGCTGAAATAACTGTGGGAAATAAAATTGTTTCTTCTTTTTCGCTGCTATAAGACACAGACACTACATTTGGACTAACCTGACAGCATGAATAAATTCTGTTTTGTTTTTCTTGCATCAATAAGTCAATAATACTCAAAAGGCAAAAATATTCATGTCACTGAGAGGAAAAATCAAAGATCATCCACTGACATGACTGAAGAAAAATAAACTTTTGGAACAATAAACTCATTAAACTGTCAAAAAGTTGAGACAAATGTGTTCAACATACATTTAAAAGGCTGGTGTTCCCAGAATATCAACAGTTGTGGTGTATTTGAAGCCATGACCATGATGACCCAGGTATATCTTCTATCAATAAACTCACATCAGTTTCAACATAACAATTTGTCTGGGGGCATGGCAATTGGCAACCATGCATAATGCAGTGAATCTTCAATGCACATAGAAAGTCACTAATTGCAGACTGAAGATTGCTACCATGAAACTGTCAAATGCCTGTAATTGCCCCCTCCTCCCCCTTCCCTCCCCTCCTCCCCTCCCCCAAGACAGGAGAATAACTGATTTCTTACCAACACAGGAGTAAAGTCGTTCTCTCACAGAGCTATAAGTTATATGTAGCAGCAGCCAACACAATATTCCAAGCAAAGAGATATATTCCACAATATTTTGTCCAAAATGTGTGTAACCAAGCTGAGGCCCAAAAATTCACACAGCAGTCTCAAGCCTGACTAAACAAGTCAGTAAAATATTAACAGCTTCCTGCCCTGCTGGCAACATGCATTTGTCCTATTCACAGTCCTGCAAACTTCCAACCAAACTTTACAGCCACGAATAGAATGAACAGCCACAGTCACTGCACTAGAGAGTATTCCGAGGGGCATGCGCACCGGCTGGACCCCTGTCTGATAATGAGAGAGGAGGAAGGAAGGCACTTCTGGGTAGCTAGTCACAGGTCAGACTGGACTAGTCCATTTAGACTTGTAGGGGTGACTGGATGTAAATGGGGGAGGGGTGTTCATGCAGGGTTTGTTTTGATAGCGTGTTGAAGAGCTGTCCATCAATAGTCTCAGTATCAAACCTCAACAGGAATGTGTGGAAAGAATAATGATTGTTTCAAAATTTCGGGGAATGGATACAGGAATTAAACTTCCACTTTGGAGTTGACAAGTTAACAAATGAAATGATTAATTTCATTTTACACCGTGTAGATTGCTGAGTAAGATTTCAAGAGAAATAATTTGCAGGATATTGTGAAATAATCTATATGACAGTTTGCGAAATAGAACAACCATTCATTGACAATGCAAGCATGACCAATCACATCAATAATGCATCACTGAGCGCTGTGTACTTGATTTGTAATATTATGTACCACTTATCCAATTCAGAGAATTTCTAGAATGATAAATGAATGAGTGAATGTCTGTGTAAATTTACACTCACACCACAGGAACCAACATGCAAGCTATATGACGCATCCAAATTATTAAAGATTAATAACAGAAACTTTTTACTCCTTCAAGAGAAAAGGCTTTTTGTTGGTGAATTACTCAAAAACTACTTGTCACAGCAGTATGTTTTGTCTGATATACTGTTTCCTTTTTTTGCTCTCATAGGTATCTTGATTTTGCTTTATTCCTGTTTTACAACAGGAAATTAAAAAGCAAGAAAATTACATGATCATGTTGTGGATTAATGTGTTCTTTCTATTTATATGTATGAGTTCATTTTGATGATGTCATTGCACATGAATCTCAGGATGTATTCCTTTACGCTGGAATGTTGCATCTGAACACAATCTTACAGTTAAATTGAACAATCGTAATAATTATTTTTCTCCTTCACCTTTGTACAGGAGATACTAAAAAATAGCTATAGTGCTTAAGTAACATCTATAGAAAAATTATAATATTCAATAACGCAATAGAGAAAAAATTCAATAAAATACAAAATGAACAATTATTTATCCCCTCAGAATAAATTCAGCGTGTAAAGAGTTAACCGAATGAAAGAACACATCTGGACAGGTATAACAGTCAAATTTCACCACAGCTACAAAATAAAATTGATTCATTCAGTAATTCACTGTGTCATTAACCATACAAAATTGATAAGCACATATTACCCACGTTCCAGTAACTGTGTGTGTAGATTATCTCTTTCTTTGTTGTTTTTAGCAGAAGCAAGGATCATGTTTCAGTGATATTACCGGAGCAGAAAAAAAATAGACGACCTGCTTCATTTCACATTGGAACATAATCAATAAGGTACCAAACATATTAGTGCTCACATATTTGGACTTTGAAGGTGTTAATAACGTTTATGTTACAAAAGCAAAAACAACAAAAAATCAGAAAGAAAGTGATATGAGCAGGAATTCTATTGTCATGACCTGAAACAGGCCGAATCTTAGTTGCATACAACTAGTCATTGCATTTAAAATAATTGTCCACAGATTCACCCACCACTTAGTGGTAAAGAAAAGGTAATATCTGAGTAACATGGGCATTATTGTATTCTATTACCCGATTTGATTGAATTGACTAATAATTGGTACTGTATCATGAAAGCCTTGCCCTAATGTGTCATGATGGTTACCATTCAGAATTGTATTGTAAAATTTTTTTTTCAATTAATCAGACATATTTTAATCATGTACCATACACCTGCAAGGAAAATCAGTCAGTGCCCTTGGATTGAACATGGTCCTAATCAAAAGATCTGAAAATTCCAATTGAGGGAAAAAACGCCTTAGAATCATATAAACACATATTTCCATTCCCTTTTTAAAAGGTAAATATTCTTTTTGTTCTAATGTATAATTTTGTTGACTTAAAGTTTAAATATTTCCCACGCTTGCGCTAAAACAATTTCTACTTGTAAACTGATTCTGACTTCTGTTGGTGAATATCATTAGAACACAAAATATAGTCCTACTTAATAATGAAAATATATATTAAAAGCAGTATGCACATATCTACTTTTGATTGGTATAACATAATTTAAAAACCATAAAAGTATAAAATAAATACAGTAGTTAACAGTGATTTATTTTTGTTTTATTATTTATTGTTTTTAATTCAATGAGCACTATGTTACCCCTTTCAGTACCACACTAAAGTTATCACATATAAAGTTGATGTAGTTGTTGCAATAAATGTACTAGCCATTACATACATGTGAAAACATATGAAAGTGTAGTTGGAAATGGAGGAAGCTGAAACGTGAAGCATGCAGCAGTGCAGTCTCTTTTGCAGTTACAAAAGGAAATATCATTTTGTTGTGTGGCCTGCAGAAGGACCTTTACAGTGAATTTTCTCTAATTTGAGAAATATTGCCTCATTTGGAATTTGCACTTAACAGACTGACAGAAGGATCTAAAATACCACATCAATTTGATTTCATATAAAAAAACAAACAAATGGTTTTCAAATTAGAAGCAAATTCAGTGTTACAGCCATTTTGCTGGGAACATATGCAAGGGCCCTTCTGCCAGCCATACAACGATTTTTGGAAGTACAGGCCTGTGCAGTTACAAACCAAGAGTTAAAGCCCAAGTTTAGTTTTGGGGATTTTTTGTTTATTTGAAAGCTTTCTGCCCAAAGGTCATATCACACCAATAACAGATTCTGAATGTCTTTCATTTAAAAAATAATGAATTAATGAAAAATCTCGCGGGGGGCACCCCCGCGATTTTTCAGTACCCCGGAGATGTTCGACTATATTTTACATTATAGTATCCATAGGGTTAATAAGGTGTTAAGGTTATCCAAGTTATATCTCATCAGAAAGAGCAGACTCTGCTCTTTCAAATGAAGTATAAACCCCGTCCTCCCCCCCCCCCCCCGGAATTTTCATTATTAAAAAAAACGAAAGACATTCAGAATCTGTTATGGGTGTGATATGACCTTTGGGCAGAAAGCTAATTCAAATAAACAAAAAATCCCCAAAACTAACCTTGGGCTTTAATATTTTTGGAAGTACAGAGCTGTGAGTCAACATCACATGGCAAACCTACAGAAATAAATACATGAAGGTGACAAAATTTATTGATTATTGGTATGATGCTAAATATAGAAAGGGCAGCTGCAAAAACGGCTTGATATACTTCATTTAAATTCAATGGTAGTGGCTCCTCAATTCAATGAAACACAATTTTTTTTTCTTCAGCCATGTGGCCCCAGTTTGGATCTGCTACTACAAGCTGATGGCACATCGGCACAACTATTGACCAAAAGTGTTGTTCTTGATTTATTGTATAATGATAATCACATTGTACACTTGTTTTCAAGCACTGAGCCCCTCCTTATGTAGTATTTTGGCAACTTTAACCCATGGTCTCACTTCTGCTGAGATGTAAAATCAATAGATATGATTAAGGCCCATTTAGAGCCAAAGTCACATAGTCCACCTGAAGTGGTTTTTTTTTTGGGGGGGGGGGCAATCATGGAGGGGCAATCATGGAAGAAGCATTATTTTCAAACTTGGATTTCTATGCACCTCGTACACATTGTGACCTAAAAAAATCAGTAGAAAATGCATTGTGCGATGTTGCTGTATCCACGATTCATTGTAGCCGAAAAATATTGTGCGAGCCCGCTGGCCCCTACCCTATGTGACCTACATGCAGGCTTAAGTAAGAGTTTCATACACCACCCTAATTTCAGTAGAATACCGAAATAACATCAATATGTACTAAAATTCTCACAAAAGAGTTGAACTTGAAGAATCAATTAACTTATTTCTATTACCATGTGGTACCTTCTCCCTTTATATTGAAAAGTGCATTCCCATCACATTGTCGCTGCGGAACTGCTGTGGACCGAAACCATTAAATTTACAAGAACAGCACTTAAATGAACATATGCAGGTATACATGATAATGACATACCTCTCAGAATCCTCCCTATAGAGTCGCAGAAAGAGCATTGACATTCACATTGAGTCTGCACCAACAATCAAAGAACATGACTAACTGCAATCCAAATGACTTTAATAATGAGCAATTCGTAATTTGGTATGCAATGCCAGGCCAAGTACATGGTCGTCTAGACAGCAAATTAAGGTGCTTCAATAACAGTTAGCCAGTGGTGAATCAACATACCCAAGACATATCAGAATATAATTACCTTCACATAAATCTTGCAGGCTGCAACTTTTACGAGCAGATTCATTCAGACTGATCAAAAGATCTATTATGTCTTTATTAAAATGCCCGGAGCTACGAACATGTTCATGGAACCAAATATACACAGCATCCACCCACAAAATTTGGGAGAAGAAAGCGGTAAAAGGCATTCACGAATCACCCCAACAAGCATCATAATAATAGCAATATTTTTTCTCATAATATCGGGCATGGACAAAATGAGTAATGTTGCCATGGTAACATAATGCTACAAGCCATCGACATGTGTGAAAATGCACTATCAACACTGCCATGCCCAAGGGATATTAACTCAAAATGAGGAGAAAAAAGTTTAACTTTTCCCACCAGACTGTTATTACAATTCGTCGTATTGACGTAGTTCTCAATTGATATTTGCTCCAGCTCTTTTCTTCTGAAGTTCATTCATAGGACTTGTTGACTGTTGAAGTACTAAATGGAGTATTGTTGGCAAACAAATCGTGTCCACAAATTTCCAACGGAGAAGTTTCTAGAAGTCAACACCCTCCAAAAAGACGAGTGTTTGGACAATAAATAGTTCACTTGGTAAATTTCAACAATGACATCATGCCCGTGGACGTATTTGTCTGTGGGAGCAGAAAATCGTGGAGTCTCGTTTTTTGAAGAATTGTGCATCATCGTCATGATTTCAAAATAGTTCAAATACAGTCCTTTAGCAAATAGAAATACAGTTCTAAAAGTTCATTTAAAATTTGGTTTATATCATGTAAACATTTAAAAAAAATCCTGCAATACTGTAAAGTGAATTAATTGAACAAAATTTTTTAACTTGTTCGTATTCCCACATCTTTGATATTTCCCAAAGCTTTTTTTCTCTACATTATTTTTTTCATATTCCTATACAAATATATTTTTGCTACTAGATCAAGTAAACATTTCATCAGATGGTTAAGACAAAGAAAATGCAAAAGCAGAAGCTATGTCAATATATATAATTATACATATATCATTTATTGCTGAAGAAAATTGACAGTAACAGGATCAATCTTATCAAAATATTAATATAGCAATCACAAATGAAGTGACTACAAATAGTTAAATATTAAAATCACATTCGGACCCTATGGACATTAAATGTATCCTCACCATTAACCCATTGACAAAAGGCTCTCCTTTCCTTAACAACTCTCATGTTCACCTTTAACACGATGTTTCAATTTTAAGCCTTTACATCTTGAAGGGATGCACCGCTCGTAATCCATGTAGGTTCAATACCATTTGCTTACCCCTAACGTAAGGCCACACGTAAGCTGCGAACAGAATTGCCATTGAAAGTATGGCCGTGTGCATTTCGCCTTTCTCTGGTTAAATGCGTGCTGCATTCCCGAATATTACCCATGCCAGGCCAGCTCGAAAACATCACAATATGCGACTTTTCTGTCCCTTTATTAAAGTTTAATGAAATTTGAGAATTAGGTGATTGAACATCCCCTTTCAGTGTCAATTATATTATCCACATACAATAGTGGTAGCGTAGTCAACACAACTCATAAAATCATAGACTAATCATATTTATGACATTTTTACACAAAAAGTGGTGTAGCACATTTACATATCATTTTTGGTAAAAATTTATAGAATATCTTGAGATTTTCCCCTGAGGAAAGGCCACTGAAGGTTTCCCCTTCAAGAAAGAGGCTAATTCATGTATTGATCTGTTAACAGCCGACAGCTGTGACTGTGACTTGCACCAGAGGGAATAGTAACCTATTTAGATTCCTTGCATAATGTATAACATTCAATGGGAAGACCAAAAGCATGACATTGCTGTCATTTTTGGACTGCACCAATATGACTCGTGGGGATACCGAACGAAACTAGACAAATATTTGAAAACGAAACAAATTCTCAACGACATGCAAATATTGACCCAGTTCTACTTTACTTTCCTGGTTTTTGCAACAAACTACACTGAATAAACACGGCACAGGAAGTGTCCAAACATATCTATGCAACTGTCAAATTGTCCTCTGTTGGGTACTTTCATGCTCAACTACTCATATCAGACTGTAAAAAAATTCATCCATGTATGTCAGTTCTACCATGTTTGTGGTTAAAGGCACAAGTTAACATTGTAACGCTTCAATTAAAAAAATTGTCAAACTTTGATACACTGTAGTGCTTAAATGAACAAATAAACACCCTGGAATATAGGATTGGAAAGTTACCGGTATGCTGCCACTGGTGAATAAACATCCCCCTTGGAATTACTACTGTAGTGGAGTATAAAATAGCCTAGATCTACAAACAGTAGTCTATGGGAGGAAATGGGCAGGGTGAATCTCGTCAACTTGAATACCCATAGATTGTCACTTTTTCAAAGCACTAAATAATCTTTTTGAATTACAATTTTTTTCAGGGCTTCATTTTTAGACCTTATCAAAGACACTAAGAGCATGGAAGATTACGAATCTCATATTTTTTAAAACTGTGGTCATGGTTTAACTTATGTCTTGTTCCATGCAAATACAAGGAATTATTATTCATCTTTGGGTCACATTGAATTGAAGGAGTAAAGGGGTACCCAAATTAAGATGCTAACATAACCATACATGTTTAGTCTTTGGACTTTATGTTTGATTTTTTATCTATTGGCAATAAACCTAAATCGCATTTGAATTTAAATCCCATCTACCGATACTGAAAGAGAAGTTATATTGAAAAGAAGATGAGTGATACTAAATTAATTTCATAATTTTTAAATTTCTTCATTGGATTTCATACCTCAGAAGTGCACCTTGG
>JZLH01S0068828.1:116415-130447 GCA_001188425.1 Eucidaris tribuloides
CCCTATGAACTTGGACACCTCCTAGAATAGATCAATAATATTACAAGCATAAACAGCACCAAGTTGTCCTTGTACAAGCTAAAATTGTTTAGAAATCACGAAACATCCAATTACTATAACCATAACCATATGTCTGCATCTGTTTCATTGTAGTTTTACTTGGTACATATTTCCCTTCTGTTCTCATCCTTTGAATCTTGTCATTGCATGAATGTATTTCTATAGATTTCACATTCCTCTTGGCACAAATATTTACTATGAATGTGTCAAATATTTGTATATAGAGTCGAATATCTGTTTGTGAAAGAAGTCTTTTTGTCAGTTCCTGTCAGCTCCATTTTGTGCATTATTTGGATTAAACATATCATAACATAATATTGTTAACAAGAATCTATCAAATTGAAGGATATTTTGTCAATAAGTTGGTGCAAATAGTCAGATGAACTAAATTTTCCTTCACCTATGCAAAACAGACCAATTTTATACTGTATGTATCAAAAGCAAGCTTTTCTACAGAAATGAATGTTTATCAAAATATTATACTAAAAGAATAAATAATCTGCTTATTTATATGCAACACAGCATTCCATTCCACTGTACTTCAAAACAATATTTTTAATGCCCACAAATTATCAACCGATGCTGAGTCCCGTCAGAACTGTAATGGATGTTGCAATATAACTGTTTCTAAATTATTAAAACATAAATCTGGATATACATGTACATATCTATAATATGCACATACAAGTAGCACAGTATTTGATGGCACAGAAGATGAGGTATTTTTTTTTACTACAGTGCAATTACAAATTGGCTTGTTCAGGTATTTGTCAAATAATTATGGCCTACTAGTATTATCAAAACTGTTTGTTATCCCATAAACAGTTTGGATGCTAAGCTAATAATCTAAATACTTTGTCCAAACACTGGGTTGTTTCAAACCATATCTAAATTGACAAAGACTGTTTTTCACTACAAAATAAAACTTTTTCTGATTGTTTTTCCAGTTTACTTGTGCGCAGAAACTTTGTACACAATTTCAAATTGTGTAATGCACATTCATTACAGATTATGAACAGTTAAACCAGGAAAGTAATTAGTGTTTTGGGGGATAAATTACTTTAGAATTCTGTGTTTTGTTAATGAAGGCTGTGAGAAAATACAGATATAAAGTGGTAAACCTAAAAATTTTCTCAAAACATTGAAACAGGAGTGGCACAAATTTGTTGTTTTCACGTTAATTAGTTAGAATTATATTTTTTTAGTCAATATTTAGAAAGGTGTACAATGGGAATTTATGTTTCTAGGTGCACATGTATTGTACAGGCTAGCAGTAAGCACCCCATTAAAAATCTACTTGACTGAACCAGTGCACCGTCAGCACCTAAAGCATTTGTGCAAGCTAATACTGTAATAAAATGAGTCAAAACCAGTAAGGGAATCTTTGTATGTGTCAATGTCATGTCATTCTGTATACAACAGAATCTTTGACATTTGTGATCTAGCACCAAGAGTTGCATACAAACAAAAATTGTGCGGTAATACATACAACTTTTTTTTACTGTTTCTGCCTTAGACCTCAATGTCATCTGCTAATTCTACATTTTCATCATTATTTGCTTTATTGCTTGCTATGATTGTTTCCTTAGCCTGCATAAATTTCATACAATTAATTGGGTCAAACACACTTATCAGTCTATTCTTGTTTTGTAATATAAAATGAACACACACATATATATTTGCATATAGTACATGCTTATTCCACACAATGTAAGCAGTATAAATAAGGCATATTTCCATTTATATACATATGTATAGACACTGAGCATTTTATACATTATAATATCATTCACTTTCTTAGTTTTATATACACTTACCATGAATACTTTCTGAGAAATAAATAGGCAAAATAACAGGGATTACAATGCTATACATGTATTTGACTAGGAAAGCCAAGAGTTAGGCTTTATTCCTGCCTTGCTTACCTAATACATAAGTCAGGAGAAACATGGCCAATATTCATTAGTGATAACTGACAAAATTGCCTGAAATTCAAAACACATTGCAAAACTGAATATGAATACAATTTTGATTTACAATCTTAATTTCAGTTAGGCACAGCAGTAACTGTTGTTTTACGTAGAGACGTTTTTGACGGTATGAACTTAACTTCGGCTGAGAATAAAAAGCACAGTGGCGTAGCCAGGATTTGATCTTATGGGGGGCGGAATATGCGAGGGAGCGAAGCCCGAGCCCGAGCGAGCGGAGCGAGCGAGGGGGGGGGTGTGGGAGGGGGGGTCCCCCTCCCACAGTGAGAGCTTTTGGAATTTTGATGCAATTAATCGTGCGATTTTGGTGCGTGTTTTTGGCATGTTTTATCGACTTAAAGCAGTCCTAGTGATTAAGATAAGGCAGTATATTCAGGGGCGGATTCAAGATTTTCAAATACGAGGGGCACAAAAAATTGTGCTCAATATAGCCTACATAACAGGCGCAATTGCGCAAATGTCCCTTGCGGGCGGGATCCTGACCGTACTGTGAAAGCTCTTCGATAAAATACCATCCTTTCTGCTTTATTATGACTATTTGACGCCATTTAGTGCAAAATTCACTTTTTTTAGTCACATAATTTTTTTTCTATTCAATACAGAACAAATACAATCTCTCATGATGTTTGTGGCAAGTTAAGCCCCCAAGTAGATTGTGCTGCTATAAATTCTAGCGAGCGAGCCAAAAAAAAATCACATTTTTACAACCAAACCATATAATTGTACACAAAAATTCGCCATGCAAACACACAAAAAAAACACACTTGGTTTTCACCTCCGAGGAAAGGAAAAATTGCAGTTTCACCTTTACAAATCTACATATTTCGCTTCTTTAGTGACAAATTGATCTGAATAATAATTAATCTGAATTAATTAATCTGAACAATTCTTGAAACGTAATACTACAAAACACTACTAATCACACACAATATTCTTTGTTGAAAATTTTGCATTGCAATTTTGCGCGCGCAGCACGCCAAAAATTTTCAGTTAGTTTGTATCACGCTACTACAAACATTGAAAGGCAAACAGTGCATCCCCCAAAATAACACCTTAACAAAAATTCTTATTTAATACAAGAATATGACTTGTTTAAACACTGTCTGCACAAGGCACTGCAAAAACATTAAACTTACACAATATTTTTGTAGGCCTATCTCTGTTCTAAAAAGTGCTAAGAGACATGCAATTTTGTCTTTGTGTTATGCGGTATATACCAAAATGTTTCTTCATTATTATTATTATTATTATTATCATCATTATTATTATTATGATTATCATACTAGTATTCAATTTTCCGTCGCGATCTGCACGAAAAATTGTTAACCTGTAGGATGCAATTTTGCGCGCAGAACGCGCCGAAAATTTTGATATGTTTCTTACCACGCTTATGAAAATATATATATCTAAATCCGCGTCTGATGTATATTGTTGTAGATATTTCAACAGTAAGAAAAAAAAGGAAATGAAGGTGGCAGCTTCACATCAGGTTTTTTTTTTTTGGCCAAATCTTGGGGGGGCGACCGCCCCCATCGCCCCCCCTTGGCTACGCCACTGAAAAAGCAGCATATCCTTTAACATTTATTTTAACAAATTTCACATCTCATTCTTGGAAGCTATGGTGTCTTCTACAATACATACATGTATATAGTTTCATTGAACACTACACCTTAGGAAAACACAATCTTATGTCATGTTTCCAAGTCAGTTCATTCAAACACATTATTTGTTGAAAAAGTATCTGTTCCATATGCACATAGTGCAACAGTAACTGAAGGGATAATTGTTAGATATTAAAAATAAAATGAAAACCAAACCAAACCAAAATGATTTGACATAATGATATTAAATATAACCTCGATGCCATCTACTACACTTCAGCCCAGGTTATGGAGGGGTATAGCAAGTTGTCAAATATCTCATGGGCTATTTCCACACACAAGGTTTATCGCAATTAGATTGAAGATACAAAATATTGCGAGAGGGAGTACACGGGCAAAGCACAATGGGAAGAAAATAGGAGCAAACCACAGACCCGGAAGTGAGCAACATGATGCTAGACTACGATAGTACGTCTGTGATTTTGGCAACCACTACCTCTGCAACCTTCTGGACCCTTCCGATAAAGAGACAGAACAAAAAATCAAGAAGTTGAAGAAAAGTTCTGCTGTTTGATGGAGCTGCCTGCAATAGTTGATCAGATTTGCATTACATTTTAAGCATATTCTTATGACACAGAGATCAATAACGCAGTATCGAGTCACACTAAGCAGCTGGAAGCTGATGTGACTGACCAAGTGAAATGTAGTGAGAGTAAGCAGGAGGAAACTCACTACACGACATGAGATACGGTAAGCTGTCCACTCTTTTCTGAAACTGCTGCATGTTTTCTTAGTATTGTTTTACTTTATCACATTCAGTAATCTGGATGTCCAAACTGATAACATACCGATGAGTAACGTGATGACACTTGTGTCAGTCTTGATCTTGTCTCTTTGGCGAAAATTTGTTCAAAATGAACACTTTTGACAGCCGAGATGAAGAATTAGTGCAGTAACAATATCTCTCATTCCTCGGAAACGTGGAAGGTGCGAAGATCACAATCGAGAGAAGATGAAGAAACTATGCCATTCAAGAAGAGGAACCATTCTGGAATTGGTTGTACTCATACACTGGAAGAGAACCCGAACTTGCGTCATGTAGATCAGCTAACGGATTTAGCCTTCAATCATGCCTGATTCTAAGAAGCAGCAGACAAGGTATTTCAAGATCAACTCGTTCTGAACAAGCTGGATGTTACATCTCCAAAACAACATGGTGCTGAAACAGAAGTATTCATTTAAGGTATTCACTACCGACAATGGGACTTCCTACCAGAGTCAAGGTGTGTAGGGAAACTTTCGCAACAGTTCTTTGTAAGTTTCTATGATCTTTTTTATCTAATACTGTTCCAGTATACTGTTGACCTTTTTTTTTGTGAAATGAAAAAGACTGTAATGTGTGTTCTGTGGTCACTTCCTTAATATGTATTCTTCCTCTTTCTCTTTTCAGTGATCGGCAAAGATCGCATCTCGACTGTTGCACGTTATTATGCCGATAAAGCTAAACCTTGGAGAATGCCATTGCATATTTCATTGCTGCAAGTTGCTGTTGTGTGCTTCCTGCAGTGGTGGGGACTTGTTCTTACACATAAATCATAGCAATTATGTCTTGTCGACAATTGTTGACATGGTTGTAAATTCAACCCAACATGTCAACAAAGAAGATTGAACAAGACAACAGCACTGTAAATTCATTTTCAATAACTCTCAGATTCATCATCACACAAATGAGTGCAAATTCATGGGAACATCAGTATGAAAGTATCTCATATTTACAATTTATTATTTGTCATGTACTATGTAGTAATCACATTTTATGACTAATGTACGGATTGTAATCAGGAATTGTGATCATATTGCCGATTTCATTTCTTAAAATCAATTTAATGATTCTGGACTTAAAATATTGGAGGGAAATGGAGAAATACCCTTCTGCAATTCAAAAAGGATTTGAATTGTGTCCCTAGCAAATAATTCTTTCAATAATCCTGGAAGACACATTGAACTTCTATGATTGATTAATAACTAATTTTTCAATATCTATGGACTTAATTCAGGAGAAGAACTACCACTCCGACTAGAGTAGGACTTGCCGGTACGTATGGAACTAGCTGCTGATGTTGGTCTATCATGAGGAAAGCCATTGGTGACCACATTTGGACGAAGACTGCCGGGTGCAATGACTCCCAGATCGGCCAATCGGATCGTTCCAGCTCCTCCTCTGCAAAGACAGATTTTGAGAGGACAGCAAATTAAACTTGTCACTGTTTGAAAAGTTACTGGGTGTTGACATTACTTATTTAAGCGACCAAAATGTAGTTATACAAAATAACATTTCCCCGAATATTATTGCAAACATGTTTTGTAGTAGTTTTCTGCAATTCTTGTAAACCTAACGGAAAAGAATATGTCATTTTACTCTACTTCGGCTTTAGGTTAGTTCTGCAATGCAGATATTCTTACAAAATAAACTGTATTATTAACAAATCAATGGATTAGAAGCACAAAATATGCATATGTAAGAAGAAATGTTGATCTACACAATATATGAAAAGGTATTACAAATAGATCACTGGTCTAGAGGCACAAGGAAGTTACCTCTGAACTCTGAAGTTCAGGCCTGTATACACTTCAAGCAATACATTTAACTTGGATTGAGTATTTAACCCGTTGGAGACTTAGTCTGGCTTCCAGACGTTTAGATTAATCCACCCTATATTGATAAGGAAACTGTTATCCTCGATTATAGTATTCATGTCCTCAGTCAACTGCTCTGACTCAAATTGGTCTCTAGATTGCCGTCGCAGGGGGCGTGTGTGCGGATACAAACATAATATGAATACAAGCACTGGCACAGGTATTTTAAGACAAAATAAAAAGTTTCACAAGTTATTCTTGAAATCTATGTTATTTGAAAAGTGTATTGCTCCTAAATTTGGAGAAAAGGGTTCATTAGAGGAATTAGTAAACCATAGTTTTTTTTCATTTATTCAATTCTCTACACATTTTCACAAGAACTTTGCATGGAGTATTTATGGTGACCTCTTACAATCTTGCAACACTTACCTGTCTGACCTTCCAAACTCTGATCTTAGTTTCTCTAGTTGTACCTGCAGCTGTTTCTTGTCATGGAGAAGTCGCCTTTCCCTCGCCATTTGCTCAGATAACTGAAACAAAACAAAATATGGCAGATATATTACAGCACTTATACTGGGAATTACTTGAGCTATAATATCTAGCATACAATTGCAAATATTTAAAATACATCGGTACTGTTTATTCATTTATTCATTTATTATTTATTCATGGTTTCTTTTTAAAAATACAGAGTAGGTACACTGAGTTTGGTAACTGCTTTACAATGGCACCTTGTATATACAAAAATAACACAATTAAAGAGAGTAAATAACAGCAAAATAAAGTAAATACTTAATTGAAAAATTAAATGTTTTTTGCTACCAATAGTTGGTTACTAATTTGAATACAACTTCACTGCTAGTGCTAATAAAGAAGTGTATCACCTTTTCATAAAACTGACATGACAAAACTCCATTAGTAGCTGGATACTCATCAATGAAAATAAAATAAAATAAAACTAGTAACAATATATCTAAATTCTTCTACTGCAAACCTGACATACTTCTGTACACGTTTGACCCAATAAACCGACTAATTTTGTCTTCATATACAAAATTTATTCACTGTTTTAAAATATACATACACCATAAAATCTGCATACTTTGTCGGCATGTTTTAAACCCATTCAGGACTGGTCAGTGGTCATGAAACCTAAGGTCTATGAAAATTATGTGTTATAAGAAATTCAAACTGTCTTCAATAGGCTAATGCTAACAAAGTGGATACTGGTACCAGACAATTTAAGCACATAATCTCCCCTTTATAGGCCAATGAATTCAATTTTAAATAAAGTTAAAATGTACCTTCCTAGTGACCTCAGTAGCTTGTTGTTCGGAAGACTCCACCCTTTGTCTCAGTTTCCTGCAGCTGTCTGTTTGATGGGCTCTCTGCTGCTCATCCTTTCCAACAAAAATAAAGACAAAGGTGAACTAGAGCAGTTCGACTGCGCGCAGTCAATGGGTATGCCTCCGCAGTCCGCACTCCCATCCAATTGATGTAATTTGAAAAGCTTCAAGTTATCATGGTAGCAAGACGAATTAGATGAATAAGCATAAGCCCATGTGACCCTTGACCAAGTTACAGTAAAATCCAATTTAAAGGCACTGTATAACAATGTTTCCAGTTTAAAAAAATCTGAGCTGCATGATTCCCCATGCTACCAGTGTCTCTGACATGGTCTAAAAATGAAGCCCTGAAAAAAATTGCAGTTTGAAACGATCATTAAGTGCTTAAAAAAAAGTAAAAATCATTGAAAGACCATTCCAGCTTTCCCCCATAGACTGCTGTGTTGCAGAATTTCCTATCGCCTGATAGGAAATTAATGTGCCAATTTGTATCTGCACATATTGTACTAGTGACAGCATAACTGTCCAAACTTTTGTGTTCTAGGGTAGTTATTTGTCCATTCAAACACTGTCAGCTATGTCAGGTAGCAAAGTTTGACAATTTTTTAAACGGGTCTTCCACAGTGTTATATAGCGTCTTTAAGCAGTTCTTAAATTATCGTGACAATGAGCTCAATTCGGACACGGGGCCTTGTGACCTTTGACCTCTGACCTTTCAACTCCAAAATCGAATCAGTAAATTGGTGCCTTATATTAGATACTTCTCCCAAGTTACATCAAAATCGGAAAAGTCATACTCAAGTTATCGCAGTATTGAGCCCAAATCAGACATATTTTAGGCCCAGTGACCTTTGACCTTTCAGCTCCAAAATCTAATCAGTTTATTGGTGTCTTATAATACATACTTCACCCTTGTTACATGAAAATCCAACTGGCTGTTCTCAAGTTATCATGGTAACGAGCCCAAATCAGACATATTTTAGGCCCGGTGACCTTTGACCTTTGAGCTCCAAAATCTAATCAGTTCATTGGTGCCTCATAATACATACTTCACCCAAGTTACATCGCATTCCGACCATCCACTCTCAAGTAATTGCGGTAACGAGCCCAAATCAGACATATTTAAGGCCTGGTGACCTTTTACCTTTCAGCTCCAAAATCTAATCAGTTCATTGGTGCCTCGTAATACATACTTCACCCAATTAACATAAAAATCTGCCTTGCCGTTCTCAAGTTATCATGGTAACGAGCCCAAATCAGACATATTTTAGGCCCGGCGACCTTTGACGTTTGACCTTTCAGCTCCAAAATCTAATCAGTTTATTGGTTCCTTACAATACATACTTCACCCATGTTACATGAAAATTCAACTGGCCGTTCTCAAGTTATCGCGGTAACGAGCCCAAATCAGACATACATGCTAGGAACCCTTTGACCTTTGAGCTCCAAAATCTAATCATTTCATTGGTGCCTCATAATACATACTTCACCCAAGTTATATGACAATCCGACCAGCCACTCTCAAGTTATTGCGGTAACGAGCCCAAATCAGATATATTTAAGGCCCGGTGACCTTTGACCTTTCAGCTCCAAAATCTAATCATTTCATTAGTGGCTCATAGTACATACTTGGTCCTAGTTACATCAAAATCCGATCGGGGGTTCTCAAGTTATCGCGGTAACGAGATCCGGACGGACGGACACACGGACGCACAGACGGACAACCCGAAAACATGATGCCTCCGGCAACTTCATTGTGGAGGCATAAAAGTACTATTTTGTGGATCATACTCCATTATCTACTTTTAATTATCTACATTTTACACACAACTCTTACAGATACAAATTACTATTTTGATTATGTTTGAATGAGAAAAAGTATAATATTAAAGCACAATGGCTGGAATTCATACTTGAAGAGGGTTGATTTCATCTATCTGAGGTAAAAACATCCAAATGAAAAAAAAAATGTAAGTGCTTAAACTGACTTGGACGAAAAAAACCTAACAAACCTAGTTTTCATGCATTTGATGCCAATTTAATTTATTACAGTGTGATAATCTTCCGACTTTTGTAGCTATATTCCATATTCAGTGACAGAATTCAGATATACATTATCATTCAATACATTCTTCAATATGTGGCATTAACAAAGTAACACCTACTTAACATTTTATGATAACATAGCAGATTGTGCATTAAAAAGTTTGAAATAAAATCTAACCTGAAGGTGTTGATCTTTTAGTTGTGCTATCTGGTTGTTAAGATCTTCATTTCTTCTTTTGTGATGAGTTAACTGAGATCTGCAGGAGGAAACACAGCGGGTAAAATAAAATGAAATTTAAATGACATATTTTAGGGTATGAGATGGTAATCATGAAACAGAGTTTTGCTTACAGATGAGTAAAATAGTATGCAGTCCATAGTTTTCAAAATGTCCATATTACGTAAAGACACAGACAGACAGACACATACATACATACAACCACAAGACACATAACCATTATACACAAAGACATACACACAAGCATCTTGAATGTTGGCTAACTTTTCTGATGATTTTTGGTGTGGGGAGGTTTATAATTTATATTCTATATACTTATTGGCTTGTTTGTTTGTTTATATATATACATTTTTTTTGGGGGGGGGGGAGGATAACTTTATTCAGAGCATATCTACATCATACACATGGGTGAACTGAAGAAATGACATTAC
Source organism: Eucidaris tribuloides (assembly GCA_001188425.1). Taxonomy (NCBI): domain Eukaryota; kingdom Metazoa; phylum Echinodermata; class Echinoidea; order Cidaroida; family Cidaridae; genus Eucidaris; species Eucidaris tribuloides. Next base: position 126,763 of record JZLH01S0068828.1, read on the forward strand.
ACATTATTTTTTTTTTTACATGCAGCAATATATCCCAAATACAACTTTGGTAATTCAAATACACCGTTTCTACTAGAACTGACTGGCCAAAGATGACATTATCACAATACTTTGTAATCAAATTATATAAGTTTACCTTAATTCTGAAATCTTGGCTTCAAACTTATTAGACAGGGCTTTACACTCTTCCTTCCACCTACAGCAAAGAATAGGAGGCAACAATTGGTAGAATTACAAAACTGATAAAAAAAAGTGAGGTACACACACAAAATTTCTCATGAAAATGTAAGAAGATATAATTTACTTCATTCTTGTACCTATTCTTAAATTTGTTAAACCACTTTATTTATTAAATATGTGACTTATGGGTTCTACTTTTACATGAAGGTTACATAATACAGATTATTTAAAATAAGCTTTGCATGCTGGGCAGGTTTTGAAAATTCATGCAGCAACATGTACAAAAACTGTAATTTATTTTACATTGAATTAAAGCTGTCTTTTAAATTTGTTAATAATATTTTTTGATTGAATATGTATTAATTTATTTAATTTATTCTTGTTCATACTTGTTTTTAGTATACAATTTCTGCTTTTGCAACCAAATTTTTTTTCTTCACAGAATGACCTTCCTGCAGATTTAAAAGGGCCTGGCGATCAGCATGAAGTATTTATATACACACTATTACAAGCAAATCATGAATATGCATGAAGCTCTTAACCCGTTGCTTACGGGAACCGGATCACTCCTGTACAAAGTCTATGGGGATTTACAGAATCTCGTAGTGAACGGGTTAAGTGGGAGGGTCATAAGTGGGCGTGTCTATTTACCTGGCACTCATTTTCTGCTGGGCTGATAGCATGTGTCTTAGTTCTTTGGTGGACTGCCTGCCACTCTCTTCTATGCTCTCAAGACGTGCCTCATACTCTGTTCTTAGTACATTCATTTCCTGTTGCACACCAAGTACCTGAACAAAACCAGAAAATCAAGATGAAATAACGACAGGGTTCCCAGCATTTCAAGAAAACAAAATTCCCTGATTTTTCCCTGATGAAGTCTCAAAATTCCATGATAATTATTTCAACTCATTTCCAGTTTCACATGTTTTCTATGTTGTTGCAGTGAACTATTTGAAGTACAAAACACTGTAATGTAAAACTAATTAGTACTATTACACAGGCATTTTTTGGGCCAATCAAAATTCCCTGACTTTTCCCTGATTTGAGGCATTTTTTAATCAAATTCCCTGACTTTTCCCTGACTGGAAAAAAGTAAAATAACTTTCCCTGATTTCCCTGATGGGCTGGGAACCCTGAATGAACATTATATTCCACATACATACTCTTGTAGGATTGGTCAAGAGTTAATCACAAGATAAAGTGTAGTTTTGCTTATCAATCACTCAAGACGAAAAGTTTGTTGCACTCCATGATGATAGTACTTTTATGTTCAGCTGATCTCTTTAGTCCATAGAGTCTAAACATGTTATCAATATTTTTGAGTATGCGCAAACTAAGTGTGTTACACTTGGACTATCAATTGCCTATCAGTCGCTCTGATGGCAGTGTGGCAATTACAAATTTATTTTACGTTATTGTATAGCCGTAGAGAAGTAAAAAAATACTTTCTATCTCGCAGAGAATAAAATATCATTTCTTCCTATAGTGTCTTCCTTAATGTACAGGCTATCTTTTCTCAGCTTCACTTCGGACGGACAGATCTCGAGATCCAAATCACCTCGAAATTGACAGTTTGTCCCATCACCTTCACTAAGTAATTTGCTTACTAATCATAAATAAGATCCAGACAAACTAACTAAAATATTTTTAATTAAATCTTCCAGAAATCTTAAGCAATTTTTCAATTATATCTTCTACAAAGCTTTGCATTCCTTCAATGACATACTAGTAAAACAAGTTGAACAAAATATAAATGACACATGAATTTCACCTCTTTGGATGATGATCTTTCAGCTTCATCTTTCCCCTTTCGTATTTCAATCATTTTCTTCTTCAATTCATCCATATCTTCCATCAGCTTCAGTCTTTCCTCCGATATACTCTCACATTCCTTGGATAATTTCACCAGTCTCTCCTTGAGTTGGTCTCTCACCAAGAGACTCCTGGCCTTCTCTTCTTCATGACTGAAAACCAAAGTATGTATATCAGTCAAGTAAATCATGCCATGGACGTGTTATAAAGTTAGTACAGTAAGTACAGACACTAATCCTACCAGACAAATCATTAAACATCGCAACATTCATGCACTAAAAATTTTGCCCTCCCTACTCCATCACCATTCTCACCAACATCAATATTTTTATCAACTTCATCCTTATCCTTATCCTTATCCCCTCCTCTTCATCATCATCGTCAGTTTGTCATCAATATCACTGTCATTATCACTACAACATCACTACAAGTATCTCTCTCCTTATTGCTGTCATTATCATCATCATCTTCACCATTTCTATTTTCAACACCTCCTCTATCTTCATCCCCCTTCTCATCTTCTTCCTCCTCGTCATCAGTCATGTCATTATCAACATCATCTTTATCATCTTTATTTTCAACATCTTCGGTATCATCATCATCATCATCATCATCAAGATCACTATCACTGTCAACATCAATAGAATGGAACAAGTTGATTATCACCGATGAAGGATATAAGATTACTCTTGAATTCAATTCTTACATACTCTCGTCACTATCATATCCGTGTCACCATAACCATTATCATAATCACTATTATAAAATGGGTTTAAGAATGTAGCCAATCAGACACACTGAAATGAGTCATGTGCGTGCTCCTTATTTTTTCGCTAACGTGCACAGAGTGCAGAAAGTGCACAATGAAAAGGCATAACAGCACTGCGAGTAATCTTATGGCAGCGCAGATTACCGCCGTGTGCTAGCTAGCACGACGTATAGTGGCCTACATGCGTGCAGCATCGCGCCACGAAGCTAAACAACGCCGGTTTAAGAACATGAGTCGCACACTCGGATCAAGACCAAGACTTGTTCCAGTTCCAGGCTGAGCGGCTATAGCCTAAAGTTCAACTGTTTCAAGGTAAGTGGACTTACTACATTCTACATAAATATGCTACATGCAGAATGCAGTTCGCTGACCGACTGACTAGGCTGCGCTGAATGGTTGGGCAAAACTAGGACGGTGTACGTCGCTTGTCGCCTGCAAAGGTACTACGGCATCACGCGCTTACAAGTCGTACTAGCTGTCATTGATTGAGGCAACTGGGCTGGCTTATTGTGTGCTAACTCACATAATTAGAGTAGTACTTCAACCCATTTTATAAAACAAATAATGCACGTTTAAGTTTGTGATGTTAGTAGCGACACTGCTCATCTCGGGTATTCACAATGCCGTGCAACATGCACTCGGCTGCGCCTCGTGCACGTTACACGATTGTAAATACCCTTGAGTGCGTTGCGTCGCCAATAACAAACTCACACATGTGCATTATTTGTATATCATCATTAATATCACCACCAACGGATTATCACCACCACCATCATCACTCACTCACTTATTTTCCTGTCTCAGCATGCTTTTCTCCAACTGCTGTGCTCTGATCACAGCTTCATCTTTTAACCTTTCCAGTGATATGATCCTATTCTGCAACTCATTGACACGCTGGTCTCCAGTGCTGGCTGTTCCCTCTTT